>JACXIT010000135.1:1085180-1166530 GCA_014737525.1 Bombus difficillimus | reverse complement strand
TATAAGAAAATTATAAAGAGGGTATTTCGCTAAAAAATTACAAATATTTATGAAGTGCTTAATAATAATTGATAATTGCGTTACTCTACATTGTATGTATAATAATCTTTAAATATTATAAAAAAAAATAGCGAAGAAATAATTCTGAAGACTTATACAGAGTTATAGGAATAGTTTTTGAAATAAACCGAATTTATCGAACACGTAACAGTCGTTCCGGTCATTCAGTGTAAACATAGCGTATCTCTAACAATGAACGTTTATATATTTCTTGTTACGATACGACCTTGAGTCAAGTTCATACGTATATTGTACCTACAGTGTCTCTTGAATTTTTTACCATTATAATTTGAAGTGTTTCAGACTAAAATTAAAATTTCACATATAATATATAAATGTTATATAAATGTTATAAAATTTTTATTAAATATATAATCTGTAACAATTAATAATTGTGCTTCTATGTCATCTATATGATATATAACGTACAGTAAATCGGAATATTTAAAACCCTCTTCTTGCCAGAGTTGCCATACAATTAAACACAGGAAATCCCGCCCTGTCTGTGCCTTCAGAATTATATCTTGATATTCTCAAATGAGTTTTTCTGTCGTCATTCAGATTTTAAGAACACGGTAGATTTCATTGATCACTGATTGACGAAGGGATTTGCGTAAAGCATGCTCCTTTGATAAAATTCCATTATAAAGTTGTAGCAAGTAAAATAAGATAGATCCTGCGAATATTTTATGGAATCCTGAAAATTATAGTTATAAATTCATTTATAATTTATAAGTAAAATGTACTATAAAACAATTTTTTCATTTTAGTGCTGTACGTTATTTGTTTTTATTAAAATTCTCTGATTTAAAAAGATTTGATGAAATGCAATCAAACAATGATACGGTATTGTAGGATTTTAACTTAATTTTATAATATAATACAATATATAACGGTATAATAATGTATACATATATATATGATTTATAATTTAGTATTAGCCTTATATAAAATAATTATGCTTCAATTATGATATTTTCACTTAGTTTTTCTAATTTTTTTTTTAATTTCTTAGGGCTTCCAAAGTCTTTGGGTCTCTTATAATTTGTGCATACTACTTACAACGTCCAAGTGAATATATTCCTCACTGAAGCATATCATCCTCCACCTTCTCTTATACTGATATGGTGAGTCCCATTTTATTATTTTTATTACAGAATGCATATAATCATGCGTTCCTTTTTTTTATCCGTACGGATCTATTAAATGATGTAGGTCTGTGCGCCTTTACAAATGAATCACAAATTGATAACGTTCGATGCGGTACTCGTTGCATTAAAAATATAATCGGAATATTCAGGGAGAGATCTATATCTATACGCGCAGTGTGCGTATAGGAAAGGATAAAGGTCACTGCGACTTTGTCGGGCGAGTAATTAGTCATTTGAAATATTTTGGCCGATCACGATCGATCATTGATCGTGTCACTACGTTTTGAAAATGTTTCCTTTTCTTCCTTCGGGTAACAGTTACCCTGTTTTCGTTTTCTTTTATATAATCATCCCCTGAACGCGACTGGTAGACAAGAAATGGAATTTAGCGAAGCAAGGAATAAAGGAGCTAATATTATCGTGCTTTCGCATATGAATGTTGTTCGGATTACAAGGATTATGGTTCAAGGTAAAAAGCTGAAGTTCACCGGATTTCGGACAATTTAGTGAGGAGATTTTTATTACTGTCTCTTATATTTTTCATTTAGAGTTACTCAATACGGTCCGTTCTTGCAATGTCTCGTGTCGCAGATATATCAACATGGTTCTATCGTCTTTACGCTCAAAGACAGAAGTTAAGTAAAACTTCGCGAATATCTCGACACCGCGTTTGATGAAGAAAATGTTGCGTTCTTATAAATAAATCATATATGTTACATATTATGTACAATATATATAACAAATATATATATTATAATAAATTGAAATGAAAGTATTTCGTGTGATACACATGGATGATATGTAATTTGGTATGGTACGGAGATTTTAAAATTTTGATAATAATCATTTTCATCGTCGAATGTTGATGCATTATATATTGCAATACAATATATGCAATGGGTTTTTCCTTCTGTATATTCAAATACTTCTTCAAGTGTATTTTATTTATTTCGAACCTTACGCTATCTAAAATTTCTTCCATATATTTATTTTATTGTCAAATGTATAAGTAATGTTAATCCAAACTTCTAGGATAAAAATGATTTATTGAGCCCATGAGAAAGCACTACGCCGTAGGTATTGTTCGAGCCTTGGTCAAAACCAAAAATCAATTCCGCCAGGCAACAAGTTATAAACAATTATAGGTACAAAGAAACAATTTGTAATAATCTTGGACGTAGTAAATAGGAAACGATTATTGTTGGACATCAGTGATAGGTCTATCTGCAGACAAATTGAAATAAATCCCTGACTTAATATAAAAGATTTGAGAACTGAAGCTTCAAGAAGAATTGGAAAATATCTGAGGAAGCAATCTGAAGAATCTTAGGAGGAGTTTAAAGTTCGCATCAAATAAATTTATTTTCGTATCATTGGAAAATATGACACATTTCCAAAAATTTGTATCATGATTTAATAGGTTTTTGCGAACTCTAAACGTTTTTCTCTATTAGTTTTTGCGTATTTCATTATTAGAATAGGATCGAATGACTTTAACACGGGGTCAAAAAGATCCTTATTTGAATGTGTAGCGGATAGAGAGGAGTTAGAAGATTTTTGTGAGAGAAAATAAGATAAGACTCCGTTGGATTGCTGTAGCAACTGTCAAATGTATTCGTAGTAACTTAAATAAATAATCGATTACCAAAGACTGGATAGTCGGATACAAACGTAGTCGTCGGATATAATAAATACTCGCTGCTAATACTAGGACGATATCTCGATAACGCTCACTCTGGATAACAATAGAAAACTCAGGATAACTCAGGATGACTCAAGATAACTGACTCGCTCGCGAGCGTGTCCGCTAATTTATACTAGTCGGGGGGAAATCAGAAAATCCAAATTCGACTTGTATCGACGGTTGCTCTCAACAGCGACATTGTTTTTGCCGGAGGTGTTCTATTATTAATTTCGAGTGTCGAGGCGGTGTCGATACCTTGAGGCACGACAACAACATGAGTTGCTCTTGCTTCGCCTCGACCTCTGACTCGTGTGTCACCACAAATGTAACAAACATTTTTTCGGTATAAAGTCCTTTCGGTATTTCCTTATATTTTCCTTGCGACATTCTCAGATTACCTCTCAAAACTCACTAATTGGAAGTGTAAAATTTTCGAATATTTGTGATCCATGAATTAAAATTTAATGTAAAGTTACTTACAAGTAAATTACCGGTTATTACCAACTATAATGTTCCACATATAATTCGGTTGTCTTTTTGGGTGGTAACTATTAGTAGCATTTAATATTACAAAAGAACCGGGTTATAAGTTCCTCATTAACTTCGGTTGTATTTGCGGTTAAATGCGGCTTGTTAAATATGCATCTGGCGCTATTGCCGTAATTTTTTTCCTATACGATCGTCTGATACGGGTATCTATTAATCCATTTCCGTCAAAAACTTCTGTTCAAATTTTTTTCTTTTTGCGTTTTCTTAACAAATTATAATTTGAACTTCTCTGTCGTATCCCAAGAACAAAAGTTTAATCTGTAGAATACATTTCAAAAATCGTATCTAGCAATGCAGATTTAATAATCGAAATGTCAAATATCTGTTACAAATTACTTTTTTGCTCATTTTTCTAAAAAGAACTTCCTTTTCATTTGCAAATGCATTATATGTAATAATGTCTATATAATTCATAAACACCGATAATGGCTAACAGCGGGTGCAACATCTGCAAGAATATTCTCGAACTATTTTATCTAAAATATCAACTTCACTTTTTGCTGAATTATAAAGATGGATCATATGCGGATTGAAGCTTTTCCATGTTGAAGAGGTATTATGTTCGTGAAGTAATGGGGAAAGTAGAATTACAGATTTTCGTGGTGTGGGGTTGTGTGAAACTAACGTTAACTTATCTGTGAATAAAAATTGCCATGAATATTTCCTCATGTACTATCGGATTGATATCGGAAAATTGCAGGGGTATTTTCATAACATTCAGTATTTTATATAATTCTGTTGAAAATGGTAACTGCTCGAATATGAGTAGTTGCTGACGACGTGCCTCAAGTGGCGTTTGAACGACTTCACCGCTGCGTCCCATAGCCCACCGAAATGCTGGTAATGAGGGGGGATGAAGCGCCATTCGATTTGCTTGTCGGATAGAAACACGGTCACTTTTTCCTTGTGGTCGTCTGATTGCAGTAAATTGTGGAGTTCTCGTAGTTTGTTATTTGCCCCGATGAAGTTGGTGCCGTTATCGGAATAGATTGTAGAGCAAAACCCTCGTCGAGCGATAAATCTACGAAGAGCGGCGATGAAGGTCTCGCTGGTGAGATCGCTAACGAGCTCAATGTGTACTGCCTTTACTGCTAGACATATGAAGATGGCCATGTATGCCTTTACCTGACGGCGATTGCGATCCCGTTTTTCCTTAATGTGGAAAGGCCCAGAAGAACACAGCTCTTGATCGTACACCATACTTGACTTCGGCCGTCGACGAGCCTATATCGCTGTCTCATTGCATATAGCGTAGCCTGTGTTCCGACATGCATATGGACCTTATGCTGATAGTCGATGATGCGTTCAGTAACGGATGACTTTGGTAATATTATGGGGTGTTTCTGGGCGAAGGTCATTGCCGATTGACTGAGTCGACCCCCGACCCGTAATATTCCTTCCTTGTCTATGAACGGGTTGAGTCGCGTGAGCTTCCCCTTTATTACCGCGTTTCGATTCCTTTGGAGCGTGCAAATTTCCTCGGAGAAATGAATGGTTTGCAACAGCCTAATTAGCCTATTGTGTGCGATATTTAATTCGGTCGCGTTTAAGGGTGCCGCTCGTTTTATGTTTTTGTCTCCAGCGGAGACAACGGGCAATGATTCTGATCAACTTAGGCCAGGATGAATATTTCTGCAGCAAGCTACAATCGGCGGGAGTCGCGGACAGACAAACCGCGTTCTTCCGTTCCGGTAATTCAGTTGGAGGTGTTAGAGTCCATGTCGGCCAGCAGCCTTCCGACTGTTGGAGCCATTCATGGCCGTGCTGCCAGATGGTCGGGCATAGAAACTCCTCCGGCGTTTGGCTTCGCGAGATTAAATCCGCGGGATTGTCGTGGATAGGAACATGGCGCCAATCGCGGGTACTGGTTTTTGATTGGATATCGGATATTCTATTAGCGACAAATGTTTTGAGTATGTGAGGTGATGTATTTATCCAGTGGAGTACGATGGTTGAATCGGTCCAATAGACTATTCGATAAATGTTGTGCGATAGATATTAGGGACGCAAGAAGAAGGGCTCCGCTTAACTCGAGCCGAGGAATGGTTTGGGATTTGAGCGGCGCTACTTTTGATTTTGCAGTTAGAAGCTGTGCCCATACACGGCTGTCGGGGTTAACTGGCTTTTCGCTGGCATCGCAAAAACCATGAATTTCGATCTGTGTTGCGGACTCGATTATTACCTTGCGTTGGAACGTGATATTATTTAAGAGTGTCAACTGGAAGTAATACCTGTTCCATTCCGAATGTAGATCTGTGGGGAGAGACTCGTCCCAATCGAGCTTCAATGCCCAGATTCTTTGAAGCAACATTTTTGCTCGAACGATGACTGGAGCGAGTGATCCCGAAGGGTCGTAAATTTTGGTAATTACGGAGCTGATCGATCGCTTCGTGACGCGAGAAATGTTAGTTTGATTTTCGACCGAGTAAAGGATAGAATCATCGGAGGAATTCCAAAAAATTCCAAGTGTTTTTAAAGTTTGAGACTCGCCCAGTTGTAGACTCTGGTTTATGTCATGTTCCGATAGTCCGTTGAGTAGTTCCTGGTTGTTGGATACCCATTTTCGTATTTTTAGACCGGCCAATTAGAGAAGTTCGGTGAGTTCTGTTCGAATTGACAATGCCTCGCTTATCGTGTCAGCCCCTGTAAGGGCGTCGTCAACGTAGAAATCTCGTTGCAACACTGATGAAGCTCGCGGGAATCGGTGTCCTTCGTCATTTGCTAATTGTTTGAGACACCGGATGGTTAGATAGGGTGCGGCGGACAGACCAAAGGTAACGGTGTTGATTTGGTAAGTGTCGACCTCGCTGTTGGGGTTGCGCCACAAAATTCGCTGATATATGGACGCACGAGAAATTGACGATACATTTTCTCGACGTCGCCTGTGATAACGTTCTGGTGAGATCGGAACCTCAAGAGGATATCGAACAAATCTTCTTGCAATTTCGGTCCTGTGTAAAGGGTGTCGTTTAAAGAAACTCCGGTGGTGCTTGGTGCAGACCCGTCAAACACTACGCGGAGTTTTGTCGATGTACTCGAGACTTCAGTCATGTGACCCAATTCCAAATATTCCTGAATGACCGCCCGATACGCTGTTTCGAATTGTTTGTCTCGTTGGAATTGGTGATGGAGAGAGGCGAGTCGTTTCATCGCCATTGTTTTAGATGATCCGAGGGAAGGAAGTTTTTCGTTCAAAGGGAGTGCGACGATATATCGTCCTTCGCTGGTACGTTGGACGTGGTTCTGGAAATGTTCCTCACGCCGTCGATCCGCTTCTGATATGCCGTTTATATCGGTCCCTCGTCGAGTTCCCAAAAGCGGGTGAGGTTCGCTTCTAGATCCGTCGTAGACGCGTAAAAGACCCTGGCGGTCAATGGGAAGAAGGGGCTCCCCCCGATGACCCATTCGAATCTCGTTTTTTGCAGGCGCAGGTCGGGGCCCGTTGAAGGATTAAGATTGATTTGACCGACACACAGTGACGCAACGGTGGTTCCGGAACTTAGTAAAACGTCGATCGGGACGATGCTTCTTCAACGGTGACGCTCCTGACGTCGCTGGCTTTGTTGTATGTTCACGTGACACTGTATGGTCACTAATAAATACACCTTTCACTGATACGAATCCGGCTCGAAGGACCAAATGTTTCGTTCATCCGCGGAGAGACGCGATCGCGAGGGAGCACGTCAACGGGAGTCGTAAGTTCCCGTTACGATTAGACAATCGACGCCGTGAAATGATCGATCCCCTATTTCGATTAGGATAATAGAGGTAATTTGAATAGAATGCGACACTGATATAAATAGTTATAGGTTACAGATTATTGTATTGGTTGATGTGCACACTAAATATAAGTCGGTGAAGACAGTTATAAATTCAGAATCGATTAAAGTATACAGATTCAGATGGCGTGAGTTCGAAAACGTTGGAGCAACTGCCTCTCGGTGAAGATACTGCTGCGGAGGAAAACTTGCGATGGGTGGATCTAAGGACCCGAGAAAAGCTGATTTGTTAAGGATAAGAGTGGGGGAAATAGACTTCGCTGTCGATTGGTTAATTTTCTAGGTTTGTGGGTGAGGAAGGGTGCTAACCGTCCTGAGAGAAAGTGGCAAAAATGGAATGCATCGTACGTGACAAAAATAACTTTCTCGGGTCTTCCGGTGGTAAAACAATAAATGTTCGAAGGCGCTTCAGTAAACGGGTCTTTGGTCGGCCTGAAGGGCCCTAGCTGGAAATTGCTGGGATTTATGGGGTCCTTGAGGATTCTGAGGGTACGCAGTAAGGATGTGCGGACATATGGCTGCCATCTTGCCCGCGGTGTGTGACCCGGTCCAGGTTGAGTGTCGCTCGACGGAATACTTCATCTAATTTGTGTACGATTCTGTCTATTGGATACCAATATCCAGGTGCAAGCTACCAAAAAGTAGTTTTCTGTTGAGTATAACCTCCAGACTTTTTAGCCATGTATCCTTTCCATGTACTTAGTTCGTTTAAAACCAGTCATCTCTTTTCTGTAACATTTTTATCCAACTTTAATTTTAAAAAAATTTAGTTCGTTACGTTGCGTGAATCAGTCTGTATATAATACATACATAAATTGTAGTGGATAAATTCTTATCTGTTTACGAGTAAAAAGAACCTTTATGTCCACCTTTACCTTTTTTTTTACATTGTCATAGACAACGCATCGAATTGAGGAAGCGGATACACTCATATTTCTTGCATTTAATGACAGAACCAAAAAATTCTTCTTTTTAATTGTTTTAATGTTTAGTGGTCTTGGTAGGATACGATTATTTAATACCACTGCAAAAAATAGTTTTACATCAAATTGAAAATATCTTTTTCATTTACACATTTGTAAATTCCATTTATCATATTTTTTGAGACACTTACTAACATTTCTTCACTTGTATCTGATATCTCTACCTAACTTTCAATGTTCTTCTTCATCTCGTTAATGGTCTACGGCTTTATCTGGAACACTTCATCATTCAGCATTCTCCAAAGAAAGGAATCGGCAGATGTTGAATCCGATGATCTCGATTGCTATAATCCTCGCGATATAACTTTGTTTTCAAAAGTCTTGCAATATTTCTCTTGCTGTCCACGTCTTACGGTATTCAGTTATATTTTTTCAAGCATCAAAGTAAATTACTGGATTTCCTGGTACGACATATTTAAGAATAAAAATTGGTTCAATTATATTTCTCCGTGGTATAGTGCATTATACGAGCATACTAATTTTAACCAAATGTAGTGGCAAAGCTCCCGAGAATTGAAAGTGAGTCATTTTTTATTATTTTGATATGACCATCTGTGTAAAAAATTCAACATTCAAAATTAAGAGTCTTATTTAATTTTAATATTAGCGTAATTTTTCATTTAATTTAATTTAATTAAATTCCCGGGTTATAAGAATCCTTTAGCGTACAAAATGTTTACGATCTGCTTGAAATTAAGGCACATGTTTTATTTGCAAAATTGACTATAATCTTAGATGAATTCTACCCTAACAAGGGCAAGAAAGACCTGTGGCAGGATTTGGAATTAAATAGCAACTTTCTGCAAAACCGACGGAGTGTTGAATTGTCAAGAATACAGAATACGCGTACGGAACTTAACCAAGAATAATTTGACGACTCACTGAAGAATGCTCAGCAATAAGATTCGTGGCTCTTATTTTCGCGTCCGTCCGAGTACAGTATTTACTCCATAATTGATCGAAATGCGGCAGCACGATAGTGATAGTAGAGACCAATTTTTGTCTTACATGATTATTATGATTATATTATTGTTATTTTATATTTAATTCCTAATAAATGTTACATAATATTTCATTATTAAAAGCCTTTGTAACTTCTAAAATTATATTATAATTTTGCTTTTCCAATACAAATTTTAATAACGTTGAAACTGTGGAGGATGATGTGTTGGATTCAGGATAGCTTTTGTTGGGCGTGTATTAAACAGAGAACCCAGTAGCTTGTTGTAGCAACTGTCGACTATATTTGAAATAAATACGGTTTCTGTAAGGGACCACCTACCGCGTCATGGCGCAAGAAAACGTATGGCGACGATTTTAATTCTTTGAAAATAAAAATTTTCTTTTCGCCATGACGCGTAGGCGACTGAGGTCCGACTTTCCCCATCCGTTCCTTTAGCCGGTTTGCGTATTCCGTGTTGACCCGCGTATGCGTCGAAAGAAAGAAATCGGCAGGCAACCGTAGACAAGTGCCGAACATCAATTCCACGGCCGTTGCTTTCAGGTCCTCCTTTATCGCGGTTCTAATGCCTAGAAGAACTATGGGCAGCATTTCGACGCAGTTGCTCGTGTCGTGGCACTTAATTACGGCCTTAAGTTGCCTGTGTAAACGCTCTACCATCCCATTCGAGGCAGGATGATAGGCCGTCGTGCGAAAATGTTTGATTCCGAGCAACTGGCATAATTTTTGGAACACTTGTGATTCGAATTGGCGCCCCTGGTCGGTGGTAATTTTTGAAGGGACGCCGTATCGAGCTATCCAAGTGGAAAGGAGGGCCGAAGCGACGGTAGGTGCTTCTATGTTCGCGAGAGGAACTGTTTCGGGCCAACGCAAAAAACGATCGACCATCGTTAGACAATATCGGTGCCCCTGCGAATAAGGCATGTTGATAATGTCTACGTGAAAATGCTCGAACCGGTTTACTGCTGTTTTGAAAGATTTCACCGGTGAGGATACGTGCCTGGTGACTTTGCTTTGCTGACACGGTATACATTGTCGTGCCCATGTTCGACAATCCTTATTAATGGAAGGCCATACAAAACGTGTTGTTATTAGCTTTTGCGTAGTACGTATCCCCGGATGGGAAAGTCCGTGCAACGATTGAAACACCGTACGCCGTAACGGTTCCGGTACGTACGGTCTTGTATTTCCGGACGAAATGTCGCAGTAAATTTTGACGCCTTGATTGGGAAATCTTATTTTTTTAAGCTTGAGCGCGCTGGCGCTGGAATTTATGATTTGGCGCAGCTCTTTGTCATTCTCTTGCGCCGTTGCTAAGGTTTGACAATCTACTGATTTCCCGATCGCTTCTATTCGGGATAGAGTGTCGGCTACGTTGTTCTCTATCCCTTTTACTTGTCGAATGTTTGTCGCAAATTGTCCGACGTAGTCCAAATACCTAAACTGACGCGGCGAGCACTTGTCAGGATTCTGATCAAACGCATACATAAGGAGTTTATGATCAGTGTAAATGACAAAGTCTCTGCCTTCTACGGCATGTCTGAAGCGTTTTACCGCGGAGTACATTGCGAGTAATTCTCTATCGTACGCGCTGTACTTCTGTTGCGCGGGCGTTAGGGACTTTGTCATAAACCATAGCGGTTGCCAAATGCCGTTGACGCGTTGCTGCAAAACGGCTCCTATAGCGAAATCCGATGCGTCTACCACGATGCTGATCGGCGCGTTAGGAATGGGATGCGCTAGCATTGTCGCATCAGCTAAAGCGCGTTTCGAATCGAGAAAACTTTGCTCGGATTTCATGGACCACTCAACGGGCGAGTTGCACTTTTTCGAGTCTTTTAGTAGGTCGTTGAGCGGCTGGAGGATTTTCGCTGCCCTCGGTATGAAACGTCGATAAAAGTTAATCATACCGAGGTATCTTCGAAGCTCTTTAACTATCGCGGGACGCGGTACTTTAAGGATGGCGTCAACGCGTTCGGCCAGGGGTTTAATCCCCTCCGGAGTTACAGTGTAGCCTAAGAATTCTATCTCGCCAACGCCAAATTCGCATTTTGCAAGATTTACAACCACCCCGTAATCGTCAAGGCGTTTGAACAGAATCCGCAAGTGTTCGCGATGCTGTTCGGCGTTAACGGACGCGATCAAGAAGTCGTCAATATATGCGTAGACGAAATCGAGGTCTCGTCTACGAATCTTTGACAAGTTTGCGCGGCGTTTCGAAGCCCAAACATCATATTGGTCGCTTCGAAAAGCCCAAAAGGAGTGGTAATCGCCGTTTTATGTACATTTTCCGGCGATATTGAAATCTGATGGTAAGCGCGAACGAGGTCAACTTTTGAAAAGATGCGCTTAGCATGGAGATTTTGCGCGAAGTCCTCTATATGCGGCGGTGTGTACCTGTCCGGGATGGTGCGGGCGTTCAGTGCCCGATAGTCGCCACAGGGCCGAATTCCTCCGTCCTTCTTGAGTACGATATGCAAGGGTGATGCCCATGGGCTTCGTGATGGACGCATCACACCTTGGTCGATCATTATTTCGAATTCCGCCTTCGCCAGCTTGAGGCGGTCGGGTGCGAGGCGGCGCGGTTTGGCGTGGACTGGAGGCCCGGGCGTCGTGCTGATGAAGTGCTGCACCCCGTGCCGTATAGAACTTCGACGAAATACCGGCTGTCTCGTTAGATTCGGGAATTCCGCCAGCAGCTTGTGGTACGGCGAATCCCCAACAATTGTTTTTATTGACACTACGTCGGTAGCGGCGGCGACGCCCTTAGTCGAGAGCTGCGTTGTCGTATCGAGGAGTCGCTTGTTGCGAGGGTCTACGAGCAACCCATAATGACTTAAAAAATCGAATCCAATGATCGGGGTTTGTACATTCGCTACCACGAAACGCCACCTGAAAGCCCGACGTAGCGCTAAGTTCACAGACACTGTTACCGTGCCGTACGTCACGATTCGCGTTCCGTTGACCGCGAATAATTCATAGTCACTTTTGTGAGTCGGTCGACGTAAACGACTGCGTGGATACACGCATGTGTCAGCACCGGTGTCTGCAAGGTACGCCTCGTCCGTATAAACATCCTTAACATATATGCGGCGAGTCTGCAAGCCGTCGTCGTGCGCCGCGTTCACGGACGACCGGCTGCGTTTCTCGACTTCCACTTACACGGAGCGTTACACTTTAGCGCGCGTTCGCGGAAACGTTCGTGGTAAAAACAAAGTCCGCTCCGCCTGGGGGGTTCTAGTGAGCGCGAGCGGCGGCGGTTTTGGCCTTTCGAACGCGGGCGCAGGCGCAATTGCCGATTATTACCGGTTGACCTTTTACCCATGCTCACCTCCAGGCGACCCAGTCGTTCGCCTATTGAGTAGACCGCGGCGGCCAAGGAGTCGAATGTTGCCGGGATTTGGGCCGGCGGCTCTGCAACGGTTGCAATTCTGGAGGGAGTGCCGGGGTCTGCTTGCGATAACGACGCCTGGATATTATCCGCTGTCATTATAAGTCGTTCTATATTTGAATCGTCCACTGCTGCTAGAACTATCCTGATTTTCTCCGGAAGCCGATTCCTCCACAGATTCAAACTGAACTCCTCCGTTGCTAGTGAACTGGCCAGACTTTTCAAAGCCTGGTAAAACTGGGACGACTTTCGGTCCCCCATGACTTCGCCTTCCACTAATTTCTTGACTCTATCGCTGTCGGAGTCGGCGAGGACGCGAAGGAGTTCGGCTTTCATCTTCTCATACCGCCCGGAAGCGGGAGGATTCATCATGACGTCTTCCACCTGCTCGAAAATAGGTTCGCTAAGGGACCTGATGAGGGTTGCGAATTTTATTTTGTTCGACTTAATGTCGAGTGGGTCCATTTGTGTCTCCAGCCAGGCGAACCACCTTTTGGTGTTAGCTGGATGCAAAGGAGGCATGATAATCGGAACCATGCCTTTAGTTTTCGTGTCCTCATTTGCCATGGTTGCGTGTTCAATTCACTATCGGGGTCACCAATGTGGAGGATGTGTTGGATTCAGGACAACTTTAGTTGGGTGTGTATTAAACAGAGAATCCAGTACCTTGTTGTAGCAGCTGTCGATTATATTTAAAATAAATTAAATATACAGGTATACAGGAAATACGTGACGATTCTTGGCTCGATCTAAACTGCTCACTTACTCGCTGACTAACTGACTGGTTCGCGAGCGTGTCCGCTATTTTATACTGGTCGGGGGGAAATCCGAAAATTCAAATCTGACCTGTATCAACGGTTGCCCTCAACGGCGACATTGTTTTTGCCGGAGGTGTGCTATTATTATTTTCGTATGTCGAGGCAGGTATCAATTCTCTGAGGCACAACAACAACATGAGTCGCTCCTGCTTTGCCTCGACCTATGACTCATGTGTCACCACAAATTATCATTTACAAGTTTATTAGTTGTACCAATTTCGTTGTTTGAATTGTGTTACATTACTAAATTAACAAATAGCTCTAATTAAATAATCATAGTTTCCTGTTTCATCATTGTAAATAAATCTATCAAATAAATTAGTCGCTATAATATTACCATACTTGCGCGTAAAATTGGTTATTTCTATTCGAACAGAATCGAATCAATGGTAAATTTAAGTATTACGACTCGATTGAAAATGTTCAGTAGCCTTTGCATCGAAATTACAACATAAAGTATATCGATCTATATTTGATTGGATCGACCGACACAGAACTGAATCAGACAAGAATTCTTTGTTTCTATTTGATTCCTATAGCGTCCATGTAAATCCGGATGAGAGCAAATTGAAGAGCAATTGTAATCTTCCATTCTCTGGAAACGTCGAATAAAAAAAGAAGAGAGAACTATGAGTCGTATATAGTTTTCAATTATTCTCAGCAGTTCTGTAAACGAAGTTCCAAACTGGGACGATTGCTAACTATGTTTTTTCAACTCAAAAAACGAAAAATCGAGTCAGAAAGCTAACGAAATTCGCTGGAAAAAATCTTTTTCTATCTTGAAACTATGATCGACGATTTTTTTTTTTTTTTCCGTGGGGAAATCCTCATGGACGCCCCGCCGCCCTCTGGGAGGCGACGGGGGAGTGTCGGACTCTTACTGACTAAAACCCCACGGTGGTCGTCCCGACGTTTTGGAGGTGCCCCGGGATCTCTTGCGAATTACTACCTGGGTGCACCTCGTCGTCTATCTCCTGCTGTTGTTATCTAGGGAGGCGTCCCAGCTTGAGTTGGGCCGCTAGGGGGGGACCATGCCCCCTAACGCCGCGTCCCCTGGTTTGACGCTCTCAGGGCGCCGGCGGCGGTGCCGCTCCCCTGCGTCGTACGGAGTGTCTTTGTTGGTTCGACGATCTGCTCGGATCGCTTGTCCTCTTCCGGATTCTTTCCGCTCGTTCCTTCGCCTGCATTACTACTTCACAGTAGGTGCGGACGGCATTGGCTTCCTGATGCCCTCTGAGCATGGCCTGGACGACCGCTTCTGGGGCTAACCTCTCGCCGATGTCGAGCTGTAGGACGCGTCGCGGTTCCACCCACGCCGGGCAAAACTCCAATGTGTGCTGCGCCGTGTCCTCCTCTTCCCCGCAGTGGTGACAAATGGATGTCACCTCCCGCCCGATCCTCAGCAGATACTTGCCGAAAACTCCGTGACCGGTGAGCATCTGCGTCATCCTAAATGTTAGCGGGACCCCGCCTCGATCCCTCCACTCCTCCCAGTTGGGAAGCACGGCGCGGACGGCTCGGTGTGCCGCCTGGCATCCTCCTCCATCAGCTGTGAGCGCTATCGCTCCCAGGTCTCCAGCTACGCTTCCTCCAGGACGTTCGAGGCCGGGTGGCTGTCTGGTGGTGGTGTCGTCATCGAGCGCGGAGCCCTCAGGTGTTCGTACACCCGACGGAGCTCGAGCATCTCGAACGGGGGTGACGCCGCCAGCACCGTCGCCGACACGTAGGATATTGTTCTATATCCCCTTGCCATGCGAATGGCGGTCGTCCTCTGCAGCCTCCTCACCAAGATTCGGCTGCGTATGATCGACGATACTTAACGCGTTACGTAAGATTCATTTCGCTTTATCATGTATAATCAGTGAAATATCTATTATAATATCGAACGTATTTATTCTTTGCAATTTAAGTCTCAAGCTGAGATAATATTAGTACTTGAGAAGTTTTAATAATTTCTTAATCATTTTCGTTTTTTTTTTTTTTTTTTTTTTTTTTTTTTTTTTTTTGTAAGTGTTCCAGTATTTATTGATGAAAATTTACGTAACAAAATATAGATTCTTTTAAGAGAAAGTATCGGTAACCGCGTGTAATATCGCAAGGATATATTCGTTACATTTTTATGCATGTTAAGATTATGTAACAAAATAGAAGTCTAGAAGTGAGAAAACTCGGGCTAACGCATTAGGCTCATCGATGCATTCACTATATTTAGAAAGAAAAAGAAGTAGGATTATAAATCTTTCCTTAAAGAATGGCCTTGTTACCACCGTCAGAATCATCTGACTATTATTAGAACCTTTGACATAGAGATATCCGTAATTAGATAGTCGTTATAATATTCAGAGATTGAAACAGATTTGTTTAGTCGTTGTTTAATGTTTCATTTCTTTAGTTGGATTTCTGAAAACACGAATCTGTCTAAACATTCCGAGTCTAGCGATGAGGATACATGATACAGTGTATACGAAACGTATTATAATTCGTATCGATATCCTGGATTCTATTCAATGTACTTGTTCGATAACATTTATTCTTTTGAAAATTGAGCGATGTTTCAAGTTGTGACATAAAAGAATCTAATACACGAAGTCTCTCAATACTCTAAATAGGATCAAATAAACGTAATACAGGAATGAATGATATACTTATATCCCTATCTAATATCGCTAAAGATTTCCGTATGTGAAACATATGTAGATAAAAATCTTACATTCTGGAATCTCGAATAGTCTTAATAGTAAAGCTCTTTACCGATGTATCTCGAACAAAATATGCTACCTTTTATCGTAAACAGAAGATTACAAAATTTTTATCGTAATACGTAGTAAAAAAATTGATACGACCTCTGTTATATCGTTAAATGATAATAAGGACGTACAAAGATCACAAGGAAAAATATACGATAAGTCTTTGTATTGAAGCATGTTTCTTATCTTCAAGCACTCGATAGAAATTACAAAGCAACGAATAGAAGCTTTCAACGTGTCTCACTAATTAGTCTTACTGATCATCCTCGAATTATCCTCTAACTTGTTTCGTCCCGCAGCGAGCAATCGATTGCAGCGTAACAACGTACCAATGGTTTGCGTCTTCATCGAAGATAAATATCGCTGTTCGGTCAATTATAGACAGAATTCACTATAGAGGTATCGATAGCTTTTGCGAATATCTCGGAAATTATAATTGAACGGGTGTCATATATACAAGGAAAAGTTGTTCAAAATGTAAATTCCTTAACATGTACGGACTGTTCTAAGGTCCATCCATAAATCGAAAACACTTACAAGATTAGAGAAGCCTTCAGACTAAAAGATTAACTTAAAGAGAGTAAGTTAAAACAGTTAAATTAAAAAGTTTGTTTATGGTGGGTTCTTAGGTTTATTGAGGGTCTGAATAACGGTACGCGGACCCTTGGCGGCCAGACAACGAGGGGCGGTGCGCGAACCATGTCATGCGACTTAACAACGCTAGTGAAATTTTTATAAATGTAACTATATATTTCTTTCATACACTATTTGATGTATTTTTCAATTTTCTACAAACTAGTATTAAGAGAATTGGGTCGAAAGAGGATTAGTTTAAATGATATTTCAAACTTTCTTTTTTTTTTTTTGTTTTTTTGAAGAGGAGAAATCCTCATGGACACTCCGCCGCTGCGGGCAGCAGCAGAGCAGTGTCGGACTCTTGCGGCTAAAACTCCACGATGACCTGCCTACGCGTATGATGAGAATACTCCGTGGTCTCGGTCTTTGCGAATTATTATCGAGGCAATTTTCGTGAACCCTTAATCGAGCCGATCCTAATGTATTGGCACCAGTGGAGGTTATTGCCCCTGGCGCCATTCCCCTGCTAGTCGCGCCCCGTTGGGAGCGGCGGTGGAGCGGCCCTGGGTCGCCCGACCATCATCCCCCTTCATCGCGTTATCCTACAAAGGTGAGAGCTTCTCTTTCTCTTCCTTTCTGGCCGCTCTTTTACGAGCATAACTCGCTCACAGAAGGGGCGGACAGCCTCGTATTTCTGCTGCTCGCTCAGCATCGCTTCTACAATCGCCGAGGGGTTAATCTCTTGCCTATGACGAGACGCAAGGTGTAGCGGGGCAGCTCCCACGCCGGGCAAAACTCCAGCGTGTGCTGCGCCGTGTCCCTGCTCTCCCCGCGGTGCTGACAGATGTCCGTCGTCTCGCGTCCGATTTTCATCAGGAATTCGCCGAATACGCCGTGTCTCGTAAGCACTTGGGTCATTCTGAAGGACAGCGGGAGACTGCGTCGGCTCATCGATGCATCCCAACGTGGGAGGACGGCCCGGACGCCTCGATGTTCGCCTCCCTCGTTGATCAGCTGAGACCGCCACTGGCCCCACGCATCCTCCTTGGCGGTTCCCACGTCATCTGAGGCCGCCTGCTCGGCCGAGTCCTCTCCCGGGCCCAGCGCTCTCATGTGGGTGTATCTCCTCTTGAGCACCAACGCCCGAAGCTCCCACGGTGGAGACGCGGCCAGAACGGTCGCCGACGCGTGGGACACCGTTCGGTATCCCCTGACGATTCTGATGGCGGTTAACCTGTGAACCTCCTAAGGAGCAGGATGCTGCGACAACCAGCCATCAAATCGTCTACCCATACCGGGGCCCCGTACATCACTCGGAACCGAACGACGCCCTCGTATAGTCGGCGCACCGCGACTCCCAGCCCGCCGATGTTCAGCAGCAGGCCGCACAAGGTGTTGGCCGCCGCCGTCACATTCGGAATCAGGGAGTCCTTCTTTCTGGTGGTCTTCCCTGCTGCAGTGAATCCCTCATTTCTTGTAAGACTGTCCTTGTCTGTTCCTTTGTCTGCAGAACACTTCTTGTGAACTGACGGAAGTGGGGGTATACATCTTTGGTGATGAACTCCAACTTTTCCTGCGGTCAGTCCAACTCCAGTTCTTGTATGGCGTTCTGCAGCTTCTGTCGTTCTTCCTTTAAGATTTGACAGCCTTCCAGTATATGTTGAGGGGTTTTTCCATGCCGCAGTCACGCGTGTCCACCTCGCTCAGATGGAATGTCTTGAGTTTGCTGTTGAAATCTGATGGGCTGTATCATGTAGTGGTCGGGTCTTACTCAGGGATTCTCAAGCCTATCTTTGATTCTGTTGAAGTAATCAAAGATCGTCTTGCCCTGCTGCGTGGTCTGCCAGCGTTCTTGCCACTTCTCAATGGCTTCTCTGATTATTTCTCTCTCGTTCCTTGCTTCGTCGTAGCCTCTCTTCTTTCTATATAGTCGTGCCCTTACTTCGATTAGTAAATCGATGAGCATGACCCCTACGATGACCTGCAGTACTTCTGTGATGTTGTCTTGTAGGAGCGCCATGCTCTGCAATCTTACTAGGATTTTCTTTGTTTTCCCATTCAGCAGGTCACTCCAGCCAGCAGCGGCGTATGTGATTATCGGTTCAAACAGCCCTTTGTACAAGGTACGTATGGCCGCATGTCCAAGTCCCCATTTCGCCTTGGCCACTTTTGCGAGACTGTTGAATAGGTTCCTGCACTTGTGCGTTGTTTCATGCGCGTGCCTATTAATACTTAGGCCACTCTCGAAGTACACACCGAGGTATTATACCACTTGACGCATCCGGATGCTTTTACCATTGATTTTAATTATCGGTGGTCTTTCCGCAGTTTTCCCTTCACTAGGAGCATTCCTGTTTTCTCGACCGACATGTTAGCTTTTTCCTGGTGCGCCAGCTAGAAACGCATGTGACTACTTCTTGCCCTTTTCTCTGTAGCTCTAACCTTGTGTTTCCTGCGACCAGTATCACAATATCGTGTGCATACACAATCAGTTCACATTCTATTGCGCTTGTTCTTAGTTCGGCCAGTAGGTCGTCAAATATAAGGTTCCAAAAACTTGGACCCAATTCCGATCCCTGCGGGCATCCTTTGGTGACAGGCTTGCTGATCACCTCGTTTTTCCCAGTGATCTGCACGGTTCTTTCCGAGAAATAGCTCCGTGTTAACCGGTACAAGTTGTTTGGGCAGCCTCTTCTTTTCAACTCCTACATTACGTAGACCACCATACGTTGTCAAAGGCGCCTGATGTATCAATCGAGATTGCGAAGATCTACTTCTTTCCGCTCATTTGCTCGACTTTTTCGCGGAGTGTGATTATTGCATCCACCGTCGATCATTCGGGGCGAAAGCCGTATTGTCAGTCTGAGGTCATTTCGTGGTCATGGTAAAGTTTCGCCAACAATTTGTCCACCATAGAGGGCAGGCAGATTGGTCTGTAAGACTTCGGACTACTTCTGTCTCGGTCCGGTCACTTCAGGATGGTGATGAAATTGCCCACTTTCCATCTTCTTAGGAAAACCCCCCAGGTGAGACAGCCGTTTATTAGCTTAAGGAACTCTTGGTGAATTCCGCCCCAGGCGCGTTGGATTACCTCTACCTCAATTAGGTCGGGTCCAGGACATTTCCCCTTCGTCACTCGGTTTACTGCGCCGTAGAGCTCTTCAATCCGAAACTCTGTGGTGTCTTCGACATTCGGAGGGGTTGTCATGTTCCGCCTGATCTCGGTCTGTTGCAGCGTATCGGATTCTTTTTGGTCGTCAGGTATGAGGGCTGTTAGCATCGTCGCTGCAGTTGATCGCCAGTTGGAGGTATCTCCTTGTGGCGTCCGCAGCATGGACACCGTCTCTTCCCTCCTGAGTTTACCTGTGACCTTTTTATAAGCGATTCCGCAGGGCTCTTTGTTACCCTTCTCGGTTACAATGTTGCCAACCTAGATCTTCGCTCTTGTTACTGCCTTTATGTATTGCTTCCTGATTTCCCGAAACCGTAAAGAAGCTTCTTTATTTCCCTCGTTGCAGGGTCCTTAGCCCCTTGATATCTTCTTCTTGCTCGGTAGGTGTTCCTTTTTTCTCTTGTGACGTCAGGCGTCCACCATGGCACTGATCTGTCATGCCACTTCTTCTTTGGAATGGCCGTATCGCAAGCTCTTATCAGGACTTCCTGCATTTGCTGAACCATTCGTTCCACGTCCTCAGCCTACTGGAAAGTTGTGTCTCGGAGTGCCTCTTTCCCCTCCATGACAACTCTTTGGAACACCTCCCAGCCTGGGCACATCTCGTCCTCAGCTCCGCGATGTCGGGAGTCCACCAATACACGACTCTGCTTCGTCCGGCGCAACGTCACAGGAGACCATTCTTCTGGTCGCCTCCCACAGCTCTTCCTCCGTGACTTCCCAATCGTATGTCCATTCCACCGTCCAGGTTGTTTCCCGCAACTTTTCCACCGCGGTGTCCTCTTGCGGAGGGAAGAGCGTCCCGATGATCTGCGGTAGCAGCACCGGTTCCATCTCCATCGTTGCCAGGGGGCCCTTCGCGCGAAGTTTTCGTGTCACCGCGCTGTATGGCCTTCCCCATAGGCCGGACTCGATTGCTTCGACTAAGTCAGACCAGGCATAGTCCTTCGCGATCTTGATTTCCTTTTGTAGCGAGCGCCGCAGCACACAATACGCTCGTTAGCGTAGGGAGACTTCTCCCTCGTCGCGTCGTCGGCTGCGACGGACCCTATGGTACTGTCTTCGGACCTGGGCACATCTCGTCCTCAGCTCCGCGATGTCGGGAATCCACCAATACACGGCTCTGCTTCGCCCTGTATCCAGCGTGGTTCGCGGCATGGACGTGTCATGGTGTATTGCCGTCATGACTCGGCGGAGGTTCTCGGCCTCCTCCTCCACGTCGAGGCCTCCTATTTCCAGACAGTCACTGTTGCGGCTGCTCGAAGGAGATCTTCGACCCTTTCCTTGATTTTCTTGGTGGCGGGTGCGCACCTCCCCCTCCCGGCCTCGTATCCACACGGGTCCAAGACCGTTTCGAGCGGAGCGGATCTCTTCAAGTTGAACGTCCTCCGCCTTGCAAACACCCTCCTTCGCCAGGGTGTTCTTGATTTCCTCCTTGATGGCCGAAATGTCTATTCTGGTCACCCTTGCTTCCGCGGCTCGGAAGGTTGTCACCACGCGGACCTTGCTCGGATCCAGGATCAGCCGTGCTGTGAGTGCGGCGGCCTTCTCCCTCTTCTGGTCCTCGGAGACCTCCAGAACGACGCCTCCGGTCATAGTTTTACGCATACTTACCGTCTTGATGCCAACCTCGGCCAGAGGGATGTTGTGCTTAGCCGCGGCCAACACCGCCGCGTAGGATGTGTCCGATATATCCTTCAGCGTGATCGTCACCGACGATGTTCGCTGTATGTGTGGGAGAGGCATCTTGTCTTCCCCTCTACGCACGTTCTCCGATCCTTTCTCCGGGGCTCTCCTCCGGCTCTTCGCCCCTGCCCCGGAGTTATCTTCGCCGGTTGTTTCTTTGCCGACTCCTTCTTGTTTTTTCTTGTTTCATTGGTCTGCCATTCCATGGCAGCCGCTTGTCCTCCCTTGGTCGCTGGAGTGTTTGGAACTCCAGGCTTCACCCTTCTCGTGATCTCGTCGGAGACGACCTCCTTTTCCTTTGTTCCGTCGCTGTTTTGGAGGCGTTCCTCCATCAGTTGGATCAGTGAGGTGCCTAGCTCCTCCATCTTGCGTTCGATCGCCGTGAGACGCCCTGTCTCGCCGCTGTTCTCTGCCGTGGAGCGCGATGCCAGCTCTTTTCGGAGCGCCTCTTTCTCCGCCTCTAATGCCGCGGCTTCTATTCTCGCGAAGGCGCCAGGTGCGAGGCCCATCCTTCCCGCCATCTCTGTTACGTCAGCGGCGATGGACTTCGCCGTTTCCCTCAGCATCTTCACATATATGCCCTTGAGGTTGCGAGTTGTTTCGGCAGCCTTGGTCACCTCAGAAGCTCGATTATGTCCGTCGTAGTAGATATTCTCCTCTCTTCGGCCAGATTCGTGGGGAGCTCGGGAGATCGGCCGGCCTTTCTTTTCTTCGCGCGGGGCGCTTCGACGGCGGGGGTCTCTTCTTCCTCCGACGTTTCCTTGGTCCGTAGGCTCCCCGTACTCATTGCGTAGCGGAAAAACCCCTCCTTGAGAGTGACCGGCTTCCTCGTACGTCTGGTGCTAATGTGTGTAGGGCTCAGGAGCCAACTCCGCTTCGCTCTTTCCTCTCGTGGTTTCATCCGCCTCTTTATCCTAATCCACATTTGTATCCTTTTTTTTTCATTAAGCGCGCAAAACAGCCACTTATGCCCGCACTTGTCACTAGGACTAGTCACTACCACTTACAAATGGTCTGCTTTTCTTCACAGGCACTAGCACTTCATTCGATTTAACTTCCTTGTCTAATTCTCCAGTTTTCCCGGAGATTTCGATCACACTCACAGCTTCGTCCTAACTCCCTTTCCACCATCAAAGCTCCTCATGTATGACCTCCCAAATGATATTCCAAACTACGCAATGGCAACTACAAAAACATTGCAGTGCTTTTATGTCTATGTTTTCATAGCATATAATTTCATAGACATATTCCGAATCGATCCGAAACTGTCGAGCTATCGACAAAACGTCGGACTACTCGTAAATTGGCCAATGTATCAGGCAACATTAGTATTTGTAACTGTTATAAATACTCGTGATTTTAGAGTAGTATAACCCGATCCGAATTCAAATGGTGAACGTTAATGCAACGATGAAATCGTTTTTAATTTAACATTTACAAATGTAATTATGAGATTCTCCTGACTCAGATAAGACAAAGGTGGTAAGGTTATGTTGGGTGATATCAAATTACTCCGGTATAGAGCTTTAACAATATTATCGTTATACTGAAGATCGCGAGTGTTCGTTCATCATGGCAAACTGTAACGAGGGAATTTATGCAGCGAACGCCATAAGACCAAACACGGTAATTATTTAGAAAGCGGCTACCATTTTCGATTTTGATGATTTTGAAATATGTGGCAAGCTCAACATTGTGAATTATTACCATTATGTTACCATTATAGTCCAATCTTCTCCTGGATTCGTTTTTGTCCCCCTTTACCGTGTATGAATACAATTCCCGAATATATTACCTTGTCTGTTTCTTAAAAGAATCGGAAAATTCATATGTTTTATTATGTAATTTATCTCGAATAGCTGAAACTATCCTTCTTTTTATTTGGAAGTAGTTTACAATCAATTCTCATTGAGAATTATAAGTAAATTAATCTGGCGTGGTACTATAACCTGAATAATAAGTGATTATCGTATGTTTGATTCTAGCTGAATCTAATGAAACTATCCTGACGAGGATATGCAATGGTTGTCCAGTAATAAGTGTAGTTTCACGAATCACCCTAAGAACAGTCTCTTTATTAACAATTTTTGACACTCTGTTAACACTCCGAATAGAATAATCACCGTGATAGACGCGGGAGCTATGATATTCGGGCTGGCGATGGAGCGATAAAACGGATAATCTTTAGAGATTGACAAAGGCGATAAGGGCGTGTTGTTCATTCAACGTCTCGCGAGAGAAGAAGGAAAAGAAAGGAAGAAGTACAAAAGAAGATCGAAAGAAGGATCGTCTAACAATTGTAACGATCAACAGCGGCTACGTTACGACGATCGCTCAGCTCCGTACCCAGATGCTACGCACCACCGACCACGATCCGTGCGACTCGAGCACGAGAAGTCGGATATTGTTTCGATTTCTTATCATACCGTTCGACTCGAATGTGCGCATTCGATGACAAAAAAAAAAAAAAAACGAAACATGTAGCTGACAATAGAAAAAGGTGCACCGCAAACTTGACATTTACATTAATCAGCATTCATATAAAACTAATTTACATGCAAAATTAAATTATTTACAACGATGATTGCAAGCCGTGACAGAAGAGTTTTAGATTTCATATCTTATATTAAACAGAAAATTTACATAATTGTTATATTTTAATATAAACGTGTTTCATCCGCATTCCTTCGTGGATTGCATTTTCGTTGTTATCAACGGGAAGGAAATACAGTTTTATGATCGGTTGCTTGTACTCCGAATTGGCAGTCTTAACTATAACCATGCGGATAAAGTTACCTGCTACGGGATCACATTTGATTATCTGCGCGAGGTTATTCACGTTTACACGGAGATGCAAGGGCGTTTCGGAGAAGAACGATACGACCAAGCAGGTGATTCGTAATGCGCCATTCCGTGCGTTGTTGCAACGACTGAATATAGTCATTCGATCCCGTTTTCCACATACTTTCGTATCATTTTTTCAAGAGTTGCCAACGAGTTAATCGTGAATCGCGAATCTCGAGAAGAGTCGCTAATGGAACTGTAGTGATAGCCGTGCCGATAAGAAAATGACCCGGCGCCACTACTGTATAATGATCGATGTTATCCGAAAACGGGGCAATCGGACGAGAATTCATGCATGATTTGGTCTGATACAAGACGATAGTCGTTTTAAATGGGGTTTCATGCTTCGAATTCCGGCTTCCCACAGCCTGTTGAAATGAGAAGCTGAGAGAGGAACGAAGTTCCATTTATTGAGCATATTCGGGTCACGTGTTGCGGCTCGAAACGCAGCGGTTACTTCCTTATCGGCGGCCTGAAAAGTAGTTCCATTATCGCTATACATGGCGACCGGTAAACCGAGACGAGAGCTCAAATGATCGTAGCACGCGAGAAACGCATCTGTTGTGTATGACCCTGTCAATTCGAGGTCGATGCCAATGCCAGGGGCGAGTTATCCTGCATATAAAAAACGCGACATACGCTTTTGTCGATTTGTGTTTGCTACCGGGGTTTGTTCGGACAAGGATTGAGCTCGCATAATTCACCCTGCAATGTAACAGCGCTCTTTCTGTACGAGTAACGCGCACCAACTGAAGCTCTCCTATCAATTGTAATGGAATTGTCGCGTGCTCTTGCGCGCATATCACGCAATTATATAAAACTTGACCAGCAGTAGGCCGTGCCCGTAGAAGCCAAAATTCTTGCCTTAATTTTGACAGTGTTAGTTGTGTAGCGGATAGAGAGGCGTTAGAAGGTTATTATGGTAGATAAGATAAGACTCCGTTGGATTGCTGTAGCAACCGTCAAATGTATTCGTAATAACTTAAATAAATAATCGATTACAAAAGACTGAATAGTCGGATACAAACGTAGTCGTTGGATATAATAAATACTCGCTGTTAATACTAGGACGATATCTCGATAACGCTCACTCTAGATAAGAATAGAAAACTCAGGATAACTCAGGATAACTAACTCGCTCGCGAGCGTGCCCGCTAATTTATACTAGTCGGGGGGGGGGGGAGAAATCCAAAAATTCAAATTCGACTTATATCGATGGTTGCTCTCAACGGCA
The DNA here is from genome assembly GCA_014737525.1 of Bombus difficillimus. NCBI lineage: Eukaryota > Metazoa > Arthropoda > Insecta > Hymenoptera > Apidae > Bombus > Bombus difficillimus. The sequence continues at coordinate 1,140,895 of JACXIT010000135.1, read as the reverse complement.
ACATTGTTTTTGCCGAAGGTGTTCTATTATTATTTTCGAGTGTCGAAGCGGTGTCGATGTCTTGAGGCACAACAACAACATGAGTCGCTCTTGCTTCGCCTCATGTGCCACCACAGTTGAGAGCTTGCATATAGCAACTTCATATGCAGATTTATTCTTAATGAGAAGCGAGACTAGAGGACGCGATGCAAAGAAATTGGTTCTTCTGGTAATGCCGCATTATGAAGCTGCCTGTCAATGCAGATCAGTCCCTCCGAATCGAGATACCTGTTTCGAGAAATTAATGAGCCTTGTCGCGGGAGAGTAAGCTTATCTTGCGGACACGGAATTTCAACTAGATATACAGTTAGTTGAATATATTTGAGCCTTGACACTTCTTTGCCGATAAAGACGATGAAACGCAGTATATATTTGCAATCGCGTGAAGAAGCTTAGGAAAAGAAAATCGCGTGGCTAATTCCCACAGTTTTGGTCAAATTAATGCATGAGAAGCAGCAGGTGCACGTTCCTCCAAAGAAACCTTTGCCTCGAGCTGCGGTATCTCGCAAAGCCACGTAGTTGATGGCAATTTGAGCCACCCATGGCCGTTCCACCATAATGAATGGTTCATAAACATCTGGACGTTCATTCCACGAGAGGCACAGTCAGCAGGATTTTCGTCCGATTAAACGTGGTTGTTACGTCCGGTGACTCTCTACGGTCGAGGCGTTCATCAGCTGTGTACATATAATTAAGCGGGTCGCAATAAGCCTAAGGAACGGCCATAAAACGAGCCTTCCTGAATTACCGTTAGGTCCGTCGATTGGCATAAAACAGCTTCGACCCAGGAAGTTCCTTATGCTTATTGCTCGATCAGGTAAAAATAGGGGTAGCTTGGGTTTTCCCATGTTTCCCAGGATTCCACCCGCAAGCGATCAGTGGCGATCATCGCCGGACGAGAGCTTTCCTTAGCGACAACATCGTCACCGGACATTACTGTCTAGTCAACTACTGATCAGTCAACATCTCTGCACTGGATCTACACCTACTGGACTGCTTCTACGACATTAGGACAGTCAACACCTCTGGACTGGATCTGCGACATTACTACAACCAACTTCTCGGGACTTGTCCTACAACGACAGGATAGTCAACATATCTACTCGAACTCGATCTCGCCTATAGATCAGTCAGCATCTCTACACTGGTTCTCTAACCTGAGAACAGTCAACGTATCTCTACCGAGTCTTCACCCGTCGATCATTCGTCTACTATTATACTTACACCGTAAACTGTTCATTATAGTGTTATACCACATCAACCATCCTAATTATTCTAACAGAAATAAGGAGATTAATCTATTCGTGGCGTCGATTATTATAATCGTAACGGAAATTTACGACTCTCCGCGACTAGTCGAATAAATATTGTTCTTCGAGCCGGATACGTGTCAACTGAAAAATGCACTCACCAGTGATCACGCAGTGCCTTGTGAATCCAACGTAACCAACAGCGGAGGCGTTACCACTCCAGCGAAGTCAGTAACGTCAGGGGCCGTCACCTTCGAAGAGGCATAACCCGGTGGTTGAAGAACACAACCACGCAGCCTCCCGCCGTAGCTGGACAATCGTTAACATAACGATTCCAACAACGTCGATTGCACATCAAAACCTGATTCCTTCATGAAGGAACACATTCCTCGCGAAGCACACGCCAGCAATATTCCGCTGCACAGTGACGAACGACAACTAGCAGCCGGAACAACTTTGCATTGGGAATCACCGATCGCACATCAAGAGTGTCACCTTCGGTAACCAAATACCTTCTTTGCGACTTGCGACATACTCATAAAATTTCGACTGTAACAATGGCAATCGTAGACAGATTCACCGTCTTGCGTCGAAGCCGAGGCTATTATATCGATCGATTCACATGTTTATCGAAACGATTGGACGAATACGAAGAATCCAGTCATCAGGTAAAGTCTGATTTAATATTCATTGAGAAACGGCTAATCAAACGAAAGCTACGATGCCTCTGATTTCATCTTCCGTGGAAAATCGGATCCATAAGCTCAATATTTGCTTACGGCATCCACCGATCGACTGGCCGACAGACTGGTCAAACAAACAGTGGTGGTATTGACATTGTGACAAGCGTTTCTAAATATTTTTCAGTGAGAAGCGAATTGACTTAACCATGCGAGGGTAATCATAGAATCGGTCCAGCCATTCAACTCGCATTTAAAAACACCGAAAGAAGCTCGTACGAAGGCCATCAAGCGAGAAAGAAGTAAAGCTCCACACGGTTCAAGCTGCGGAATTGTTAATAATTTGAGCGGAGCTACTATAGACTTAGCACCGAGCAGAGAGACAACAATATAATCCGTCTTTAGTGGCAACGTGAGAGCAAATAACTACCGCATAGACATGGCGAGAGGCATCCGCGAAGCCGTGCAACTCCGTTTGAAGAATTTGCATGCCGTGTTTTGTCCATCGAGGTAGAATCATAGGAAAGAGGAGAAGTTGGGTACAATACGTTGTCCGCGTATCGTAGAGCTCGTTTGGGATAATATCGTCTCAACCACATTTCTGCAACCAGAGACGTTGCATCAGGATTTTGGCAATGGCAACAACAGGAGCAGCCCATTCAAGCGGATCATCAAATCATACGATTGTTGAAAGAATTTTCCGTTTGGTTTGCGGAATGACATTTAATAACAATATCACCTTCTCTCAACAGAGCAGTCACGTGATCACGCGTTTGATATGCTAACTGTGAATCGACCGCGTCGAACGCAGAGTCGTGTGCATAAATTTGGTCACGAAGAACTAACGCTAGAGGATAATTTGATCCTTCGTCTTTCGCGAGTTATTGTACGGATACAGTACCATACTTAACGGACAAAAGTTGATAGTGTCACAGTGGTTCCGATGGAAAGGATCACCACAGAATCCATTGATAACGAATATCTTTCGAATCTACAAAGATCTGCTGGTATATCTTCGCAATGTCTGCGATACAGATGTATCGATAACGGCGCTATCCAAGAATTACGGTGGCTAGATCCGTTTGCAATTTTGGACCGATCAGCAAATGATTGTTTAACGATTTATCATTTCCCGTTTTCGAGGAAACATTGAAGACGACTTGAAGATGCATTATAGCGCTGAGTTCACGAATGATCGCGTGATGCAGGATGTATACGGCTTGAAGTGACGGAACCCAAGAATGTTTCTCTTCGACCATATGACCAAGTGCTTTGTACTCGCGTAAAAACGTAGCATATTTCACTGAATGCTCAGCATTCCGTTGTAAACGATTTTCCCCTGTCATAAAAACATATTCGTCGTCGCGGAAAATGAAGGCCTAATATCCATGGGAGGTCCCTTAATGAAGAACAAGCAAACGATGTATTATCCATTCGGAGCACGAGTGTACGTGCGTTGGAAATGTGCCTCGCATTGTTGCTCAGTGGGAGAGAGACGCGGGACGGACGGCAACTACTCAACTTATTAAAATCGACGAAATTCGGCATCTAGATTCAATGAGACGTTGCACCGCAAGTTGGAGATAGAAGCGAGAGAACTGGACGCTGGCGATGGAACGAAACCGGAAAGGATTCAGCCAAAAGTGGTGTTCTGAGTCGTAAGCTCATTTACCGTGCCTTTTCGCAAACCGTCTAAAAGAAGCAACCGTACTGACTCACACCGATAATTAGATCTATTGGATACGATCTGTAGGCGTTTTTATCCGCCAACTCCCGATCGCGAATGTAAGAGAGTTTGACGTCGATAATCACGCGATTTGGTAGGTAATTCGATAACGAGCGCAATACGTAAGCGGTCATGGAGTATACAGACGCCGTTTTACATGAAACAACGGTAAACGCTACCGATGAGCTGACAAGAGACCGCGTTATTACCAATTCCTGTGATACATACCAAGACGCGAGAGCGCGGGAGTTAATCGTTGTATTAAATTCTCGGAAATTATAGAAACGACCGAGCCTGGATCTAGTAGAGCGCGAATCTTCTCCGAACAACCAGACGGTGAAGGTAAACTTCGCTTAACCTTGTAGAGAATATCGGTATTTTAATTGAAAAGTATTAAGGACTATAGCTATTCCGTAAAATAAAATGAAGTCAGAAGTACTGTTAGGAATTATTTATTGAGGACAAGTTCACTCTTTGAAAAATAAAACCAGAAGAATCCTTTTCTGATTATTGTGGGTGATTTTTATAGTCTTACAGTTGAAAGAATGAGGTGGTGGTTGTTGGAACTTTGGGGCTTTGACGGCCTACGTGTAGACCGTAAGGGCGACTTTGGCAGATGCGTCACGCTATCTCGGTTAGGGCTTGGTTCTATAATCTATAATTGTTACGTCGCGTGAGATGGTCCGTGAAAAGCAGGTTTTTACCAGAAACAAGGACATCCATGAGCCACGTTGTCAGGAGACTTCTTCCTCATATTTTCATTTATTAACGTTGGCTATAACCACTGGGCATCGGGGATCGTGTTACCCTCACTTTCCTACCTAAAAGTGTGAACAACGAATTCGCGTTCTTAGTTTAAAAAGGCACACCCACACCGAGCTTTCCTCCGTAATAACACAAGACGGGTTTTCACTGTTGCTAAGTCCTCTCATCGATACAGTCACCTCCTGGTCCTACAACCTTAGAATAGTCATCTCAACTGTTCCCACGACATCAACTCAATCACCTGTTTGTTTCTACGACTCAACTACCAAGTCTACAACTATCAATCTTTCATATCAAATATACATTATGAAACGACGTTACATTTAAGTGTATGAAGTTTTGAAAATATAACTTTTATAAAACTGTTAAGTACAGTTTTATACCACATCAACCACCCCTATTATCCCACAAGAAATAAGGGGATCGACCTGTTCGTGGTGTCGATTCTTATAATAGTAACAGGAATTTACGTCTTCTAATTATAATTACTAATTACACAACAAAATTTTCGAAATACAGTTTTCAACATTATTCAAATTTATTACTTTAATTTATAACATTATCCAAAATTATTACTACTATATATTTAGTTTTTGTTTGTTGTTATAATTACTATTAACACTATATGTGCATTATTTAATTATTACCAATATATTTAACCATTACTAGTAATATTAAAAAATTAAAGTACACTTTTTATAATTATATAAATCAAATATTAGTAATTTTATAAATAGTGTGTTAGGATCAGGGTTCAAACTTCTGTTGTGTGCCCTACGAGAATCAGCAACAGTCATCAGCACCGATGAAAGCGGTATACATTATTGATTAAATGGAATCGCTTGGATTATATATTTCGAAAACAAAACAAAAATAAAAAAGGAATCATCTTTATCTGCCCTTAACAGATTCATCTCTGAAAAGCTTTACTATAATGGCGTCCATAATAAAATACTCCTCTTTTCCGTCCAAACGCGTGAACATTCACGAGGTTCCGGTCTATCAAAAACTGAAACTGATAGAAAGTCCGAATCATCCTCTACTTTTCTTCAATCGAACATCGCTCTCGACAATTTCTGTCTTTGTTCCTTTTCTGATCAGTCGTCTGTTTCAACGTAAAAGACCACACATTAAATGCACTGGGACGATTCTTCTATTAAAACATTAAATTCTCATGATTAACTGGGAAGAGCAAAATTTCTGAATATTTATGTCTTAAATATTCAAAATTCTCACGTAATTCTGTACTTTCATAGGTTAGGTTCGTTTGGAAGATTCCTCCATTATTGTGTACGTAACGTTCAAAATGTCTGGATAGCCCGATGATATTTATTTATGGAGAAATCTAGGCAAGTTTAAACACGGTGAGAAATATTAGGATGATTTGTTTTAAATTTTTGTCCAATTTTAAGATGAATTGAATAAATTCTAGTTGGGGTTTACATTTAATAATTAACTCCTTTGATCATTTTTTCGTAACATTTTGTCATAAGAGTAAGGTGATGTCAGGGTTTTAAGTGAGCCAATCTGACTCGCTAATAATTGCAGAAATTCATAATTTCACTGTTATTTGATCTAATCTTTGCTTTTCGCTGTCTGCTAAAAGAATTCATTTTAGGAAAAGACGAGAAATCTTTCGAAAGATGACTCATTAAGTCAACAGACAGCAAACAATTTTCGAAAGAAAACGTATTTATTTAAACGTAAAATTTTAAATTTCTAAATTTTTAAACTTTTTAGACTCTTCTACAGACTTCCCACATGACGTTCAATAATAGTCAGAGTGATAAAATATATAACAATAACTGTCTAGATTAAAGACTCGTTAGTTAGAAATCTCTTCATCCTTCAAGTGATTCATAGGATCACTTAGACCCAATGAACTCATAGAAATCCTATAAACCCTAAAAACTGACCATAAGGTTTAGGGTTAGGTAGTGTATATTTCCCTAACTTCAATTATGTGATCCATTAATATTAATTAACCATGACATATTGACAACGTAAATGAAAGAAATCCTGAATCTCAGGTCACTTACGTTTTATTTGCGATGTATCTATAGCGGATAGGTGAGACGTAGGAAGGTTTTATATGCGTGTGATAAAATAGGTTACTCCGTTGGTTTGCTGTAGCAACCGTCAATTGTATTTGAAATAAATTAAATATATAAATAGATGTTTACAGTAGACTGGATAGTCGGATGCTATAAATACGCGACGTAAATGCTAGGACGATGTTGATAACGCTCGTGCTGAAAATATTGTCGATAACTGACTCGCTCGAAAATAACTAACTCACTAACTCGCTCGCAAGCGTGTCCGTTAATTTATACTGGTCGGGTGGAGATCCGAAAAATTCAAATTCAACTTGATATCGACAGTTGCTCTCAACGGCGACATTGTTTATGCCGGAGGTGTTCTATTATTAATTTAAGTGTCGATATCTTGAGTGTTGATATCTATGCACAACAACAAACATGAGTCGCTCCTGCTTCGCCTCGACCTCTGACTCATGTGTCACCACAAGTTAATTTACAAAGTTGCAGTATTGGGAATTTTCCACGGAATTCCAAAGGGAAGACCCGGTGTCCTTTCATCTCCGACATATATAATTTAAATATATGTAGTATATAAAATAAAACTCTGGCTAAAATCGAGAGTAGTAATGGAATAAACTATCCAGATAACCAATCACATAATATTGTGTTATATTTCACAAGTCAGTGCACTGTATCTCCCCTGCCCTTGTCATTTATGGAGAAGTTAGCCCCGCAAGTTGTTAACCCAACCTTTCTTTTGCGCAATGAGGGGAAAATGCAATTACGCATACCCAGTAGTCCGTGTCACTGAGTTATGTGGCACTCGGCAAGATGGTTGCACGTCTTCACAATCCCAATATCTAGTATGTATTTCCTTGTAGATTCTATACCGATAATGGTTAAAAATGCCATGACCGGTAAGAGTCTGCATCGTATGATAATCGCGCCGCACCGTTACTAGCGGGGGCCACGAGGAGGCGGAGCTGCCAGCGTGAAGCTTGGTCCCAGCAGGTTGGCTTTTCTAGCCGATTATGAGCTGCACCGTCACGGCCCCCAGTGTATGGGTTCTGCCTGCACGGACGGTCGCAGGTGTTCTCCTAATGCTTTCGTTGGTCCTTCGTGCCTTTGGATGTTATTTGGCCCAGGCTTGTTGTGTTTACTCCGTCTTCGAATCCATTATGTGCTTTGTATTTCTGTGCTTGGGCACTGTACGGTTGGCACCTCTCTATTCGTATGGGCTCCATTTTGCGCCAGTCTCGCGCTTCTTCTTGGGGGTTCGCTTGCCTGCTCGTTTGCTCGCGTCGGTCTTCCTTGTTGCGACAAGTCTCTCGTTTCTTGCGGAGCTGTTATCCTTCGTCTCTCTTCCTTCTTTAACAGGACACTTCTTGTGAACTGGCTAAAGTGGGGGTATACAACTTTAGTGACGAACTCCCACTTTTCCTCCGGCCAGTTCAGTTCCAGTTCCTGTATGGCGTTGCGCAGTTTCTGCCGTTCTTCGTTGAAGATCGGGGTTAGGTCTTCCAGTATGTGCTGGGGGGTATCTTCCATGCCGCAGTCGCACGTATCTACTTCGCTCAGGTGGAAGGTCTTGAGCTTGTTGTTGAAGTCCCCGTCTCCACTGATGAACTGTGTCATGTATTGGTCGGGTGCAATCCAGCGGTGTTCAAGCCTTTCCTTGACGTTGCTGATATATTCGTGCGTCGTCCTGCCCTTCTGGCTGATTCGTCAGCGTTCTTGCCATTTCGTGGTGGCTTCTTCTATTATGTCCCTCGCGGTGCTTGCTTCGTTGTGGCCTCTTTTCTTTTTGTGTAGTCGTGCCCTTACTTCTATAAGTATGTCTATGGGCATGACTCCTGCGATGACTTGCAGTGCTTCCGTGGATGTCGTCCTGTAGGCTTTCGTTACCTGTAGGAGCGCCATCCTCTGTGATCTGATGAGGGCCCTCCTTGTTAGCCCGGTCAGCCGGTCGCTCCAGCCAGCCGTCGCGTACGTGGTTATCGGCTCAAACAGTCCTTTGTACAGCGTACGCATGGCTGCTTGTCCGAGGCTCCATTTGGCTTTGGCCACTTTTGCGAGCATGCAGAACAGGTTCCTGCACATCCGCGTTATTTCTCGGACGTGCCAGCCGATTTTTTCTTTTCCCGTTGATTTGGATCACCGATGGCCTGTGCAGGTCCCGTGTACCCTTTATTAAGAGCATTTCCGATTTCTCGACCGACAGCGCTAGTTTCTTCTTTGTGCACCAGTTGGAGGTGCACGTGACTACTTCCTGCCCTTTCGTTTGCAGTTTCTTTCTCGAGTTCCCTGCAACCAGTAGTATTATACCGTCCGAGTATGCAATCGGCTCGCATGTTCCTCCCGTGCTTAGTTCTGCCAGCAGATCGTCGAAGATTAGGTTCCAAAAACTTGGGCTCAGCACCGATCCCTGCGGGCATCCCTTGGTGACGAGCTTGCTGATGACTTCGTTCTTGCCAGTAATCTGTACGATTCTCTCGGAGAAATAGCTCTGTGTTAGCCGGTATAGGTTGTCTGGACAGCCCCTCCTCTTCAGTTCGTTCATCACGTTTGGCCACCATACGTTGTCGAAGGCGCCCGATATGTCGAGTGCGATTGCCAGGATGTACTTTTTCTCGCGCATGGAGTTTACCTTCTCGCAGAGCATAATTATGGCGTCCGTGGTCGATCTTCCAGGGCGGAAGCCGTACTGTCGGTCGGAGGACATTGCGTGGCCGTGGAAGGTGGTCGACATTCTGGCAGCCATTAGTCTTTCCAGTAGCTTGCCTATCATGGAGAGTAAGACTTTGGGCTGCTTCTGTCTCGGTCCGGTCCTTTGGGGATGGTGATTAGTTTCCTCGCTTTCCATCTTCTTGGGAAGACCCCCCCCCCCCGATGAGCCAGCCGTTCATTAGTCTGAGGAGCTCTTGGTGGATTCCGCCCCAAGCGCGCTGTATTGCCTCTACCTCGATTAGATCGGGTCCAGGGCATTTCCCCCTCGTCATTCGTTTCACTGCGTCGCGAAGCTCTTCGATTCGAAACTCTGCAGTGTTTTCGACGTTCGGGGGTATTTCCGTGTTCCGCCTGATCTCCGCTTGTTCCGGTGTGTCAGTGTTCTCCTGGTCGTCTGGTATGAGGGCTGCCAGCCCTCCGCTGTTGTGCGCCAGTTGGAGGTATCTCCTTGTGGCGTCCGCAGTGTAGATACCGACTCTTCCCTCCTAAGTTTTCCTGTGACTGTTTTGTAGGCTATTCCTCAGGGTTCTTTGTTGTCCTCCCTGGTTACGAATTTCTGCCAGGTGCCGATCTTGGCTTTTATCACCGCCTTGACGTATCTTTTCCTTGCTGCTCTGTACCGGAGTTTCTCCGCTTCCCTCGTTGCGGGGTCCCTGGCCCCTTGGTACTTTCTTCTTGCCCGGTAGGTGTTCCTCATCTCCCTTGTTAGTTCTGGGGTCCACCATGGCACTGATCTTTTGTGCCACTTCTTTTTTGGGATGGCCGCGTCGCAGGCCCTTGTCAGAGCTGCCTGCATTTGCTCGGCCATCCGGTCCACATCCTCGGCTTGTTGGAGGGTTGTCTCTCGGAGTGCCTCGTTCTCCTCCGTGACTACTCCCAGTTGACAATCCGCGTATTGTACTTACTACCTTGTGCCTTCGGCGGGGTAGATCGTTTCCCCAGGTTCAGGCGCGTCTCCAGGATTCTGTGATCGCTGGAGGTTCCATCCTCGTGTATTTTCCATCCTTCCACGAGCGGTATTATCTCCAGACTCGCTAGGGTTACGTCGATATTTGATCTGCCTCGAGTCGTTTCGAAGGTGTGTGCTTGTCCTGGTTGGTTCAGTACCTGTAGACCATACTGAGCAATGACCACTTCCAAGGCTTCTCCTCTGCGATCGGTGTACCTGCCGCCGCGGACGCGGCTGTGGCACCCGTTGTTCCACAGTGGTGATATGGCGTTCGTGTCTATGCCGATGATGGTCTTCTTTCCCCTGAGGCGCCTTAGTACCTTTTCCAGTTGTTGGATGCCCACTTGGATGTTTTCGGTCGGCGGGAGGTACTGGCTTACAAGGTAGATCACCGTCTCTCCATTGGTTACTTTCACGCATACGCAGTGCATTGTGCACAGTTCGGCGATTTCGAGCAACGTTATGCGCCTACCTTGAATTTTTATTGTTGCCCGTGGTGGATTTTGCTTCGTTCCTCGACAGGCGATCGCAACCCCTGTGCCGAATCCGGGTATTTTTCCTTCGGTGCTGTAGGGTTCTTGCATCAGCAAGATTTCGTTGCCCTCGGCACTCAGCTGCATCCTGAGTTCGGAACAATTTTGGATTGCTGCATATTATGCTGCAGGATCCTTATTCCTGTATTTCTCCCATGTCCACCCTCGTTCGTGTTTCGTTCCCTATTCATAGCAGGTACGTGCTACTGAGGTCTCTAGGGCTTTCTTGTACATGGAGCAGTTCACGTTGGAGGCAGCGTGATCGCCCTTTTTGCCTGCTTTTTTGCAGTTTACGCAACTGGGGCCGTTGTCTTTGTTTGGGCACTCTCTCGTGTTGTGCCCACTTTCCACGCAGTGTGCGCAGATTTCGTAATTGACGCGGCAGTATTTTGCCACGTGTCCGTAGCCTTGGCATTTGTAGCAGCGACTGACTGCTATTAAGTCCCTCATCTTACATGCGTTTCAAGAGAGGAAGATCGTTCCCCTTAATAACTTGTCTCTTACCTGGGGGGGGGGGGGCACTTCGATTACCCAGTTGGTTTCCCCCTGGTCCTTACTTCCTGTCCTGAAACAGAACTTGATGGCCGCGACGTTGTTCTCATTCAGCCTTTCCTGATTCTGCTTCCTCATGCAGGCCAGTATTTCCTTTTCTGGGATGTCTCTTGGGACGTCGTAAATGATCATCCTGGGAGATCTTCGTTGCGGTGTGCTGGCTTTTAGGCCGACTTCCTTTAATTTCTCGTTTTCCGTGAACTCCTTGAGGCTCTCTGGCTTCGTCGTTTCGACGACTAGGCCGTTTCCCCTTATTTTACGCACTGCGGTGACTTGTATTCCCCTTTTGCGGGGATTCACCAGGGTGAACACCGCGTCGCGAGCTTCCTCACTCGTTTGGATGTCGCCGTTTGCCCGACTTTGTTACTCGTTATTTTAACCTTTTCTGCATAAGAAGGCTGCCTCGACTCGGACTGTGCCGTTCTCTTGACGGCTGTTTCGAGCCGCTTGGTTACTTTGTTTACGGCGCTCAATATCGCCGTTTCTTTGCTTTTCTTGCCGCTGGCGCTCTGCTCCAGCCTTCCTGTCAGGTAGCTGTTGTGGAGCAGTAGCTCGTCGACGATGCCCCTCATCTCTTTGAAGCACCGCATGATTACCGCGGTGTGTTCTTTATTTATCTTCTCAGCCGGGTCTAGGTAGAACGCCGTCACTTTCCTTTCGATGTCACTGGCCTGTGCCTTTATGTCTGGCACTGGCCGTTTTTCTTCCTCTGCTGTTTTTCCTTCGTCTCTGGAGGAGTTGTTCGCCTCAGCGCTTGATTTCTCCGGTTTTTCCGGCTTCTTTGGGTTTCGGGTAGCCGCGCTCCTTTCCTTTTGTGTTCTCAGAGGCTGGAGGACTACTCTAGCCTTTGCGCCTGGCGGCGACTGCCCTTGCGACGGCATCTCGGATGCCTTGCCGCGTTTTGCGGCTGCTGCTGCGGTTGTTGGCGTCTCGGAAACTGAGTTCAGCGGCGTATTGCTTTCCCAAACTGCACTTACGTCTACGGAAGGCGTAATGGTGGCTTGGGCCGGGCAATTTTGCTCGCGCACTTTTAACGAAAATATTTCGCGTCGCGACTAAGTCCTGCCGCGTATCGCTTTCTCGATCCGCACGCACTCGCGACTATGTCCAGCGGCGTATCGTTTCCTCGATTCGCACACACACGCGACTAACTCCAGCGGCGTATCGCTTCCCCGACCCGCACACACGCGATGAGCAGGGCGTAGCCGGAGCTTGGACCGGGCGCTTTTGCTCGCGCCCCACTATATTATGTTTTACGCGTCGCGGCTAAGTCCGGCGGCGTATCGGTTTTTTGATACACACACACTACGAGGAGGGTGTAAAGGTGGCTTGGGCTAGACACCTTTACCTGTGCTCTCCTATATTTTCTTTATGTATATCGCCACTCAGTCTTGCAGCGTATCGCTTTTTGAACTACGCGCGGGAATAGGAGCGTATTGCTTTTTGAACACTCGCTTTTATGTAGCGAGGGCGTAATGGACGTTTTGGACGTACCTTCCTCTGTCCCTTTGAATTTTCCCGCGCCCTGGCGTGCCCCAGTATGGCGGCGGTGTATGTGTAGAGCGCTAGGTTGCCGACGTGGAGACGCTAGGTTACCGACGTGGAGGCACTAGGTTACCGACGTGGAGGCGCTAGGTTACCGACGTGGAGGCGCTAGGTTACCGACGTGGAGGTGCTAGGTTACCGACGTGGAGGTGCTAGGTTACCGACGTGGAGGCGCTAGGTTACCGACGTGGAGGCGCTGGCACCGTAGCTGCAGTTCCTGAGTGGCCTGCTTGTTGGCACTTACGCCGCGAGTGCGGTTCCCGGGGGCCCGTGTGGCGGCGTAGCGGGCGCGCGTTCCTATATGGCGTTCACACGTGCTTAACCTAGAAACTGTATTTTCCACTCGTTTTTTCTGCTTAGACTTTTCACTCTCCGCAGAACTTTTTTGCTCACTGTATTCCACAGCACTTTAACTTTAACTTTAAACACTTTTTTCGCCCGAATTCTTTGATTATCAGCAAGATTCCGTTTATACCTGGCGGAGCGGTCTGCACGCGTCCGTCCTGCATGCCGCCATCTTAAAGAGTACCATTCTGAAGGACAAGTAGTTTGAGCGTTTGAGGGCTCGACCATGAGGGGTCGACCGCGCCATTCCTGGAGTAGAGACTCATACTGGCTTCGCTTAAGATGTTAAAATTTTAATGTCCACTTTCTAGCAGCCCCATGCCTTGGGAGCGGCGCGCTTAGGTGTTGGGTGTGCGGCTTGGAAAAACCCTGCCCTCTCCGTGTGGAGAATTGGACAAGTTGAACCTACCCTTGCAGGCGGCAGCTCGCTTAGCCGGCGCCGCGCGATGCGTGCATCGCGCCGCACCGTTACCAGCGGAGGCCACGAGGAGGCGGAGCTGCCAGCATGAAGCTCGGTCCCAGCAGGTTGGCTTTTCTAGCCGATTATGACCTGCACCGTCACGGTCCCCAGTGTATGGGTTCTGCCTGCACGGACGGTCGCAGGTGTTCTCCTCATGCTTTCGTTGGTTCTTCGTGCCTTTGGATGTTATTTGGCCCAGGCATTTTATGTTTCCTCCGTCTTATGTTCCGTTATGTTTTTTATATTTCTATGCTTGCGTCTTGTGGGGTTGGCACATCTCTATCCGTAAGGGCTCCACTTTGCGCCAGTCTCGCGCTTCTTCTTGGGGGTTCGCTTGCCTACTCGTTTGCTCGCGTCGGTCTTCCTTGTTGCGACGAGTCTCTCGTTTCTTGCGGTGGTGTTCTCCTCCGTCTCTCTTCCTTCTTTAGCAGGACACTTGTGAACTGGCTGAAGTGGGGGTATACATCTTTGGTGACGAACCCCCACTTTTCCTCCGGCCAGTTCAGTCCCAGTTCCTGTATGGCGTTGCGCAGTTTCTGCCATTCTTCGTTGAAGATCGGGCAGACTTCCAGTAAGTGCTGGGGGGTTTCTTCCATGCCGCGGTCGCACGTATCTATTTCGCTCAGGTGGAAGGTCTTGAGTTTGCTGTTGAATTCCCCGTGTCCACTGATGAACTGTGTCGTGTAGTGGTCGGGTGCGATCCAGCGGTGTTCAAGCCTTTCCTTTACGTTGTTGATGTATTCGTGCATTGTCCTGCCCTTCTGGCTGGTTTGCCAGCGCTCTTGCCATTTTGCGATGGCTTCCTCCATTATGTCCCTCGCGGTCCTTCCTTCGTAGTGGCCTCTTTTTCTTTTTGTGTAGTCGTGCCCTGAGTTCCACAAGTATGTTAATGGGCATGACTCCTGCAATGACTTGCAGTGCTTCCGTGGATGTCGTCCTGTAGGCTTTCGTTATCTGCAGGAGCGTCATCCTCTGCGTTCTGATGAGTTCCTTTCTTGCTGGTGCGGTTAGCCGGTCACTCCAGCCAGCCGCCGCGTACGTGGCTATCGGCTCAAACAGCCCTTTGTACGGCGTACGCATAGCAGCTTGTTCGAGGCCCCATTTTGCTTTGGCCACTTTTGCGAGCATGCAGTATAATAGGTTCCTGCACTTCCGTGTCATTTCTCGTATGTGCCAGCCTATTTGTAGGCCCCTTCCGAGGTATACACCGAGGTATTTTATTAGTCGTCGGTTCCGGATACTTTTCCCATTGATTCTGATCACCGGTGCACTGAGCAGGTCCAGTGCACCCTTTACTTGGAGCATCTCCGATTTCTCGACCGACAGTGCTAGTTCCTTCTTTGTGCACCAATTGGAGGTGCGCGTGACTGCTTCCTGCCCTTTCGTTTGTAGTTCTTTTCTCGTGTTCCCTGCGACTAGCAGAATTATATCATCCAGTAGATAGGGACAAGTGGTGTGAGCGTTTAAGGGCTCGACCATGAGGGGTCGACCGCGCCATTCCTGGAGTAGAGACTCATACTGGCTTCGCTTAAGATGTTAAATTTTAATGTCCACTTTCTAGCAGCCCCATGCTTTGGGAGCGGCGCGCTTAGGTGTTGGGTGCGCGGCTTGGAAAAACCCTGCCCTCTCCGTGTGGGGGATTGGACAGGTTGGACCTACCCTTGCGGGCGGCAGCTCGCTTAGCCGGCGCCGCGCAATGCGTGCATCACGCCGCACCGTTACCAGCGGGGGCCACGAGGAGGCGGAGCTGCCAGCATGAAGCTCGATCCCAGCAGGTTGGCTTTTCTAGCCGATTATGACCTGCACCGTCACAGTCCCCAGTGTATGGGTTCCGCCTGCACGGACGGTCGCAGGTGTTCTCCTCAAGCATCCTGAAGGGCAGCGGGAAACTCCTCGATGCCTCCCAACGTGGGAGGATGGCCTCGACGCCTCCATGTTCGCCTCCCTCGTTGATCAGCTGAGACCGCCACTGGCCCCACGCATCCTCCTTGGCGGTTTCCACGTCTCCTGAGGCCGCCTGCTCGGCCGAGTCCTCTCCCGGGTCCAGCGCTCTCATGTGGGTGTATCTCCTCTTGAGCACCAACGCCCGAAGCTCCTACAGTGGAGACGCGGCCAGAACGGTCGCCGACGCGTGGGATACCGTTCGGTATCCCCTGACGATTCTGATGGCGGTTACTCTGTGCAACTTCCTAAGGAGCAGGATGCTGCGACAACTAGCCACCAAATCGTCTACCCATACCGGGGCCCCGTATATCATTCACATAGTCGGCTCACCGCGACTCCTAGCCCGCCGATGTTCAGCAGCAGGCCGCACAAGGTATTGACCGCCGCCGTCACAGTCGGAATCAGGGAGTCTAAGTGCGGCTGGAACGTCCACTGGCTATTGATGACGAGACCCAGGTATCTGCGATCCCACCCCGACGGTTTCGCCCGCCATACTTATGCTCAGACCGGGCGGAGGAGTCCCTCGTCTGTCTTTGTGGTAGAACCAGATGGCCTGTGACTTCGCAGAAGAGATCCTCGGGCCCAGTCCGCGCACATCATGTATCGCGCAGGCCGTTGCGACTTTGCTGACGCGCAACGTCTCGTGCCACCCGTGACCTCCGACCAGGACCAGAGTGTCGTCCGCGTAGCACAACATGGCCGCGCCCGGAGGCAGCGAACAGCGCAGTACCTCGTCGTACGCGATAATCTACAGGATCGGTCCCAACACCGAGCCCTGCGGAACGCCGCCCTCGACGGGCCGCCTTTCCTCCCTCTCCCTGCTGGCGTAACATACCCACCTGTCGTCAAGGTAGGCACGGATCAGCAGAACGAGGTGAACGTTTGAGGGCCCGACCTTTGGCCGACCACGCCATTCTTGGAGTAAATACTCATACTGGCTCCGCTTTTAGGTGTTATTCGACTTTCGTCTACTATTCAGCGCCCCTTGCCCTGGGAACGGCGCGCATAGATGGTCGGCGCGCGACTTGGAAAAACCCTGCCTTGTCTTTGCGGGTCATTGGGAAAGTTGAACCTTCCCTTTCGGGCGGCAGCGAAACTCTGTGGTGTCTTCGACATTCGGAAGGGTTGTCATGTTCCGCCTGATCTCGGTCGCAGGGTCCTTAGCCCCTTGATATCTTCTTCTTGCCCGGTAGGTGTTCCTTTTTTCTCTAGTGAGGTCAGGCGTCCACCATGGCACTGATCTGTTATGCCACTTCTTCTTTGGAATGGCCACATCGCAGACTCTTATCAGGACTTCCTGCATTTGCTCAGCCATTCGTTCCACGTCCTCAGCCTACTGGAAGGTTGTCTCTTGGAGTGCCTCTTTCTCCTCCATGACAACTCTTTGGAACACCTCCCAGTTGGTAATCCGTGTGTTGTATCTCCTTTCTTGCAGCTGTGGCGGGGTGGTCCGTTTTTCGAAATTCAGGCGCGTCTCCAGTATTCTATAGTTACTGGAGGTTCCGTCCTCGTGTACTGTCCATTCTTTCACGAGCGATATTATCTCCGGACTCGCTATGGTTACGTCTATGTTCGATCGCCCTCGAGTTGTTTCGAATGTGTAAGCCTGTCCTGGTTTGTTAAGAACATGGAGACCGTATTGTGCATTAACCGCTTCCAGGACTTCTCCTCTGTCGTTGGTACTCCTGCTACACTACAACGGCGATTTGGCATTCGTGTTTATGCCGACAATGATTTTCTTACCTCTAAGGCTCCTCAGTGCTTTTTCCAGTTGTTCAATGCCGACTTCGATGTTCTCGGTCGGCAGAAAGTACTGGCTTATTGAGTACATTTCTAATAACTAACCATCACCGAGAGAGAGTGGTAAGAATGGGACGCATCGTACGTGAGAAAACTGACCTTTCCAATATCTAACCGTGGTAAACAATAGCTGTTAGAAAACGCTTCAGTAAACGGATCTTTGGTCGGTTTGAAGGACCTTAGCTTGAAATTGCTGATTTATGGGGGTCCTTAAGAATATTGACGGTACGCACTAAGGATGTGCGGATATATGGCTGCCATCTTACCTGCGGTGTGTGACCCGGTTTAGGTCGAGCGTCGCCCGACGGAACATCCTCCCCCCGTTGAGAGGGTACCGATCAAAATTAGCAAGGTGTGGTGTTGGTAGAGGTTCCTATCCTACTTCGTCTCGATTGCTGGTTGTTCGGAGTTCTCGAGGTCGGGTTGAATTGGTAGTGGGGCAAGCCTTTTGACGGCCCGATCCAAAATATTTTTTGCCGACCGAATTGTAGCTGTTCGGATGATACCATCGGCGCTTGGATCGACCTTGATAACTCGGCGCAGAGGCCACTGCATGGAGGGAACGTTGTCCTCTCGGAAGATGACGATTGTGCCTTTCTGGATGTTGTGTCCATCCTTGTTTCATTTATTGCGGTTGATCAGCTCGTTCAAATATTCTTTATGCCAGCGACTTCAGAAATACTGTTTAAGTTGTTGAATATGTCGCCATCTGGAGAGCCAGTTGAATGGGGTGTCCCTGAAATCTCGCTCCCGCAAACTCATTAGTGAATCGCAAATGAGGAAATGTCCGGGACTGAGGACTAGGAGATCGTTAGGATCGGTGGATATTGGGGTTAACGCCCGTGAATTAAAGATTGATTCTATTTCTATTATTAATGTGTTGAATTGTTCAAAGGTGAGTAGCTCGTTGTCGACGACGCGTCCGAGGTGGCGTTTGAATGACTTCACTGCTGCTTCCCACAGTCCACCAAAGTGGGTGGAATGAGCGCCATTCGATTTGCGTATCGGATAGGAATGCGTTTACCTTTTCCTTGTGGTCATCTGATCGCAATAGATTATGAAGCTCTCGTAATTCGTTGTTTGCACCAATGAAATTGGTGCCGTTATCGGGGTGGATTGTGGAGTAAAATCCTCGTCGAACGATGAATCTACGAAGAGCGGCGATGAAAGTTTCACTCGTGAGATCGCCGACGAGTTCGACGAATACCGCCTTTACTGCTAGACATACGAAGATGGCTACGTATGCCTTGATTTGACGACGGTTATGATCTCGTTTCTCCTTGATGTGGAAAGGCCCACAGTAGTCGACGCCGACGTTTGTGAATGGACGAGATTCCGTTACTCGCGCCTCCGGTAAGTTGCCCATAACATAATCCACTGGTGGTGGTTGAACACGGCAGCAACGGACGCAGCCTTTGATCGTACACCATACTTGACTTCGGGCATCGACGGGCCAGTATCGTTGTCTTACTGCGTATAGCGTCGCCTGCGTTCCGGCGTGCATGTAGATCCTGTGTAGATTTTCGATAATGCGTTCTGTAGTGGCTGACTTCGGCAATATTATGGGGTGTTTCTGGGAGGAAGTCATCGACTACTGGCTGAGCCGACCTCCTACTCGTAATATTCCTTCCTTGTTTATGAAAGGGTTAAGTCGCGTGAGCTTTCCCTTTACCGCTGCGTCTCGATCCCGTTGGAGCGTACGAATTTCCTCGAAGAAATAGGTGGTCTGTAACAATCTGATTAACTTATTGTGGGTGATATTTAATTCGGTCGCGGTTAATGGTGTCGCTCGGTTATGTTTTTGTTTCCAATGGAGACAACGGGCGATGATTCTTATTAACTTAGGCCAGGATGAATATCTTTGCAACAGGCTGCACTCGGTGGGAGCGCGGACAAACAAATCGCTCCTTTCCGTTCTGATAATTCAATCTGAGGTGTTGGGGTCCATGTCGGCCAGCATTCTTCCGACTGTTGGAGCCATGCCGGATAGTGCTGCCATATGGTTGGTCTTAGGAACTCCTCGGGCTATTGGCCGCGCGATATTAAATCCGCGGGATTGTTGTTAGTAGGAACGTGACGCCAATCGCGGATACTGGTTTTTGTCTGAATTTCCGAAACTCGGTTGGCGACGAAGGTTTTGAGCGTGTGAGGCGATGTATTGATTCAATGGAGGACGATTGTGGAATCAGTCCAGTAGATGGTTCGAGTGATTTTGTGTAATAGGGCCTGCTGTAATGTTGACATCAAGGACGTGAAAAGGAGTGCTCCGCTCAGTTCACGGCGAGGGATGGTGTGACATTTGAGAGGGGCGACTTTCGATTTTGCCGCTAAGAGTTGTATTCAGACGCGGCCGCAAGGGTCACGGGTTCGGAGATAAACGCACGCTCCATAGGCCTTCTCGCTGGCGTCGTAGAAACCATGCATTTCAATTCCTGTCGCGGATTTCATTATAGTCTTGTGTTGGAATCTAATGTTATTTAATAATGGGAGTAGGGTGTAGTACCTGCCCCATTCTGTATGTAAATCGGTTGGCAGTGATTCATCCCAGTCAAGTTTCGCCGACCATACTCGTTGAAGTAGCATCTTGGCCTTAACGATCACCGGCGCGAGCAAGCCCAGCGGATCGTAAATTTTGGCAATTTCCGAACTGATAATCCGTAACTCGGGAGAGGGTGGATCGGACTTCGACCGAATAAAGAATGGAGTCGTCTGATGAATTCCAAAACACTCCCAGCGGTTTCAAGGTTTGTGAATCACCCAGATGTTGTAGGCGGTTTGCCTCTTCTGCGGAAAGCCCGTGTAACAATTCGTTGTCGTTGGATGCCCATTGCTAGATACGGGGCTGCAGATAAACCGAATGTCACTGTGTTGAGCTGATATGTTTCGGTTTCTCCCTTTGCGTTGCGCCATAATATCCGTTGATATTTTCGGTCCTCTGGTCGTACGAGGAATTGTCGGTACATTTTCTCAATGTTGCCAGTGAGGACATATTGATGCGAACGGAATCTAACGAGTATATAAAATAAATCCTCCTGCAAATTGGGTCCTGTGTAAAGCGTGTCGTTCAAAGAGATTCCGGTGGTGCTTAGGGCCGATCCGTCGAAGACTACACGGAGCTTCGTGGTTTGACTCGACACCTTGATCACACCGTGATGTGGTAAATAGTATTCGTTATCGTCGGTGTGGTTGGTGTCTACCTTCGTCATATGTTCTAATGCCTGGTACTCCTGTAATATCGTTCGATATGCTGTTTCGAAGTGTTTGTCGTGTTGAAAACGGCGGTTGAGTGAGGCGAGTCGTTTCATTGCCAATGTTTTGGAGGATCCGAGTGACTGAAGCTGGTCATTAAATGGTAGAGCGACGACGTATCTTCCTTTGCTGGTGCGTCGGATGTGGGTTTGAAAATGTTCTTCGCATCGTGGATCTGCCTCTGAAATATGTTTAATCGAGGGTCCTTTGTCGATTTCCCAAAACCGTGCAAGATCGGCTTGCAGAGCCGTCGTGGATGCGTGAAACGTGTTTGTCGCGGTCTGAGAGGTTGGTCTCCCCCCCCCCCCCCCATCACCCAACCGAATCGCGTTTTTTGTAGACGCACTTCCGGCTCGTCCGGCTGCGTTAGATTGATTTGTCCAACGCACATCGATGCGAGTGTCGAACCCGAGCTTAGTAGGATATCGATCTGGTACGTGAAAACGTGGATCGGCTAATTTAAGATTTCTCGGTATATCAATCGTCGAACGATCGAATTCACTCGGTTCACTCGGAATTAAGGTTGATATGGCCGGAATAACGAGGAATGTTAATGTTCCTTTATACATGCCGTCCGAGGACGTGATCATTGCCGTGATGTAGTGTTTCGCAGTTGTAGATAACGTGTTGAGGGCTCCGATTGGGACCGAACATTTCCGTTGGTCGAGCTTTAATGAATCGGCGAGTTTTTCAGTGATAAAGTTCATGCTAGAGCCGGTGTCTAGCAGAGCTCTACAACGGACTGGTTGAGTTTTATTGTTTAGGATGTTGACCTGTGCTGTTACCAACAGATCGTGATGTAATGGTTTAGAAGGAAACGAGGTCAATGAATTCGTTTTCTGTGATGCGGCCCTATTAAAGTCGTCGGATACTGTCATTGGTTGCCTTGTCGTTGAGGGCTGGGCGATAAATCTGATCCGGTTGCCCTTGTTCGTGATGATCGAGATTCGCGTTTAGGAGACGTTCGGGGAGACAATCGGGGAGACGCTCGGGAAGACGATCGGGGAGACGCTCCGGACGACGATCGGAGAGACGCTCGGGAAGACGTGGAGAATCGTCTCGAACGATGTGGCGAATGTGGTGTCGGTGAACCTGGTGATCGTCCGTTCGATGATCGGTCGCTTGACGATCGGTAGCTTAACGATCGACCGCTCGATCGAGATTTGACGTGACCTTGATCTCGATGTAAATACGTATGATGTCGTTATCTGCATATACGACATGAACCGGCGGAACATTGAGCAAGAGAGTGCCCTTTTCCCAGACAATTAATACAGAGCGATGCCCCCTTGATGATTTCAAAGCGCCTTTTGGCCGACTTTGTTTTGAAGACATCGCAACTCCATATTTCATGTTGTCCTTTGCAAGTTGGACACACCAACGTCCTGTGTGCTGCGGTAAATGTGTGGATGCGCGGCGCGGTTTGTCGTTGACGATTGTGTTGGACGGCCCTTTTTATCGCGATTGATGTTGAGCTTGTCCTGTCGCCGTTCGTCCGCGTTTTCAGGAAGTCTACCAAGTGCGTATATGACGGCATTTTTTTGTTCGGCAAGGTGCGATTCCATTTACGGATCGTGGCTGACGCTAGCTTCGAGGTGATTAGTCTGATGATCATGACGTTTGATGTGATCGGTTCCCCTAGTTTCTCTAAGGCTCGGAGGTTTACCTTGACCGTCTCGAGAAAATCATTTATGGCTTCGGGGGTCGCCTTGGTTATTTTTGGATAGTCGAAAAGCAGATCACGCAGCTGGGGTTGTTCTCCCTGTTTGAGCACTCTCTCGTGCTATGCCCACTTTCCGCACAGTGCGCGCAGATTTCATAGCTAACGCGGCAGTATTTTGCCACGTGCCCGTAGCCTTGACATTTATAGCAGCGACTATCTCTTACCTTGCATGCATTCCAGGAGATGAAGATTTTACCCGTTATTAGCTTTCTCTTACCTGGGGGGGGGCGGTACTTCCATTACTCACTTGGTCTCCTCTTGGTCTTTGCGTCCCGTCCTGACGCAGAATTTGATGGCCACGACGTCGTCCTCATTCAGCCTGCCTTGATTCTGCTTCCTCATGCAGACCAGTATCTCCTTTTCCAGAATGTCCCTCGGGACGTCGTACATGATCATCCTGTGGGATCTTTGCTGTGGTGTGCTGGCTTTTAGGCCAGCCTCCTTTAACTTCTCGTTCTTAGTGAACGCTTTGAGGCCTTCTGGCTTCGTCGTTTCCACGGCTAGGCCGTTTCCACCTATTTTTCGAATTGCGGTAACTTGTATTCCCCTTTTACGGGGGTTTACCAAGGCGAATACCGCATTACAAGCTTCCTCACACGTTTTTATGTGTTAGAATAATACTCCAGTGACATATTTATTTGGAATAAAATTTATTTATACATATACATTGCTACTAGGCTTATACCTACTACGATCAACATTTACCTTGGTAACTTTGTTCAATTTTTATAGGAATATACCACTATTTAGTAGCCCACCACGGGTAAGTAATACACCAGCGACATACTTATGTGGAATAATATTTATTAACGCATATACTTGTTACGAAGTCTACACCTGCTACGATCAACCTTTACCTAGGTAATTAAACGATAGCCCATTATCTTAATCACAACTTAACGTCTTTACTCGTACTCGCAACTACTAATCAACTTTGTTAACTTTTAGGAAAATTTGGGAAAATGCCACCATTATAATGGTCTACCACGGGTAAAATAATACTCCAGTGACATACTTATTTGGAATAAAGTTTATTAACGCATATAGTTGCTACGAAGCCTATACCTGCTACGATCAACCTTTACCTTGTTAATTAAACGATAGCCCAGTATCTTCGTCGCAACTTATCGTCCTAAC
Organism: Bombus difficillimus; assembly: GCA_014737525.1. NCBI lineage: Eukaryota > Metazoa > Arthropoda > Insecta > Hymenoptera > Apidae > Bombus > Bombus difficillimus. Next base: position 1,117,432 of record JACXIT010000135.1, on the reverse strand, counting down.
TCATACTTGCCACTTTTTTTTTTTTTCGTGGGGAAATCCTCATGGAAATTCGGCGTTGCGTAGCAACGACCGAGTAGTGTCGGACTCTTACCGACTAAAACCCCACGGTGGTCGTCCCGACGTTTTAGAGGTGCCCCGGGATCTCTTGCGAATTACTACCTGGGTGCACCTCGTCGTCTATCTCCTGCTGTTGTTATCTAGGGAGGCGTCCCAGCTTGAGTTGGGCCGTTAGGGGGGGACCACGTCCCCTAACGCCGCGTCCCTTGGTTTGACGCTCTCAGGGCGCCGGCGGCGGTGCCGCTCCCCTGCGTCGTACGGAGTGTCTTTGTTGGTTCGACGATCTGCTCGGATCGCCTGTCCTTTTCCGGATTCTTTCCGCTCGTTCCTTCGCCTGCATTACTTCTTCGCAGTAGGTGCGGACGGCATTGGCTTCCTGGTGCCCTCTGAGCATGGCCTGGACGACCGCTTCTGGGGATAACCTCTCGCCGATGTCGAGCTGTAGGACGCGTCGCGGTTCCGCCCACGCTGGGCAAAACTCCAATGTGTGCTGCGCCGTGTCCTCCTCTTCCCCGCAGTGGTGACAGATGGACGTCACCTCCCGCCCGATCTGCAGCAGATACTTGCCGAAAACTCCGTGACCGGTGAGCATCTGCGTCATCCTAAATGTTAGCGTGACCCCGCCTCGATCTCTCCACTCCTCCCAGTTGGGAAGCACGGCGCGGACGGCTCGGTGTGGCCGCCTGGCATCCTCCTCCATCAGCTGTGAGCGCCATCGCTCCCAGGTCTCCAGCTTCGCTTCTTCCCGGACGTTCGAGGCCGACTGTCTGGTGGTGGCGTCGTCATCGAGCGCGGAGCCCTCAGGTGTTCGTACACCCGACGGAGCTCGAGGGCCCGCATTTCGAACGGGGGTGACGCCGCCAGCACTGTCGCCGACACGTAGGATATTGTTCTATATCCCCTTGCCATGCGAATGGCGGTCGTCCTCTGCAGTCTCCTCACCAAGATTCGGCTGCGTCGATTCGCCATCAGGTGCTCTGCCCATACGGGAGCCCCGTAGAGAACTCGGGACCGGGCCACTCCCTCGTAGAGTCGGCGGACTCCCAACCCTGCTCCGCCGATGTTCGGTAGTAGGCCGCATAAGGCGTTGGCTGCGGCTGTCACCCTTGGGACCGGAAGCTGGAAGTCTGGTCCGAACGTCCATTTGTTATCAATGGTGAGGCCTAGGTACCTCATATGACGTTTTACCGGCACCGCTTCACTGTTGATGGTCACGGACAGTCCTACGGGAGGGGATCCTCTGCGGCGGCGGGCGAGGAACCACAGGGCCTCCGACTTGGCTGGCGACACGCTCAATCCGAGTCGCTGGATGGCGTACACCGCGCACGCCACGGCGTCTTCCGCGAGATTCACGGTCCCATTCCACCCGCCTCCTCCGGCTAGCACCAGGGTGTCGTCGGCGTAGCATACCAAGCCCGTGCCCGGGGGCATCGGGCATCGGAGGACGGAATCGTAGGCCGTGATCCACAGGATGGGTCCCAGCACCAAGCCCTGCGGGACGCCGCGCTCGACCGGTCTTCTCTCTTCCCCGTTCCTCCCGGTGTAGGTGATCCACCTGTCGCTGAGGTAGGCTCGGATGACCGCAACGAGGTACGCAGGTACCTCGAAGTGCTGCAGGGCATCCATTATCTTCGCCCAGGGGATAGCGTTGAAGACGTTCTTAATGTTCAAGGATACCGCCACTGCAACCCCGTCGCGGGAAACCATGTCCTCCGCCATGAACCTCACCTACTTCACCGCGTCCACCGTAGAGCGGCCCCGGCGAAATCCGTACTGGCTGTCGTGCCATCCGGGCATCCGTTCCGAGATATGGGTCTCCAGACGGGCGGCGATTATTCTCTCGAACAGTTTGCCCACCTCGTCCAGCAGGCATATCGGCCTGTACGCGGACGGCGAGTCCAGCGGGCGACCTTCTTTCCGCAGCAGGACCAGTCTCCCGCTTCGCCATGCCCGGGGGTAGGCGCCCTCCTTCAGGCATCTGGTGAAGAGATGCCGTATGCGGGGGGCCATGTAGTCCATCGTCTCCACCTAAACTCGGCCTGGGATTCCATCCGGGCCCGGTGCCACGTCTCGGGATGCCATCCTCTTCGTCGCTTGGAGGAGCTCCTCTTGGGTGACTCGCAGCTCCTTGCTCCACTCCGTCGTCGTCGTCGTCGTCGTCGTCGTCCTTGTTGTTGTCACCGTCTCGTCTTCGCCGGAGGAGAGGGATGACCCTGACTGCCCTGCGTCGCTGTCCCGCCGCGGGAACAGAGTCCCGATGATCTTGTCCAGCAGCACCGGATCCATGTTTGCGGTCAGCGGGGGTTCCGCGGGTCGCAACTTCCTCATCACCACCTTGTACGGCCGCCCCCACGGATCAGATTCGACCGCCTCGACCAACTCCGTCCATGACCGGGCTTTCGCGATCTTGATCTCCCGCTGCAGAGTCCGTCTCGCCTCTCTGTAGGCCTCGTAGCAGCTGGAGATCTCTTCCTCGTCGCGCGTCCTCCTACGACGGCGGGCCCTTAGGAATCTTCTGCGGACCCGAGCGCATCTCGCTCGCAACTCCGCGATCTCCGGCGTCCACCAGTACATGCCGCGATTGTGTCCACCGCCCGGAGCGGAGCGCGGCATCGAGGCGTCGCACGCCGCTCTCATGTATCCTTGGAGGCTCTCCGCCTCCTCGTCGACGCTCCGCAGCCTTGTTGTCCTTTGGGCGTCGCAGCTCCACGCGGCAGCGGTGGCTGCCGCCCGCAGCATCTCCCTGTCTCGCTCCTTCAGACACCATCTGGGTGGTGGTGGCGGGCCGGTACGGTTCGCTCCTCTTCGGGTGTCGCTGTTGTTGTTGCCATCCTCGAGGACCACCTCCATAAATATGTAAAGATGGTCCGACAGGGTCTCGACTCGCTCGGCCACTCTCCAGTCGTGGATCTTCGGGTAGAGCTCCGTGGAGGCCCACGTGATATCAATCACGGAGGATCCTTTCCATGTCACACAGGTGCTCACCGAACCCTTGTTCGCCAGTAGGAGTCCGAGTCCCGCTGCCCAGTCGGTCAGTCGTCTTCCTCTGATGTTCGTCTTGGGATTCCCCCACTGCGTCGAGTGGGCGTTGAAGTCCCCGAGGACCAGTACCTGGCGGGGAAGGCATCTTCTGACGCATTCGCCGACCCTGTCCAGGAAGTCCTCGAACGCGTCCAGACCGCTGTTGGGGGAGACGTATACCGCCATCACCGCTATTCCTGCCCATTCCACCGCGACGTAGCCACTGCCGCGGTCGAGCAGGGTGCCGGGGGGCCCCAGGGCTGGCGACCACGTTACGGCAGTCAATCCATCCAGATCCCCGGTCCAGTTGGGGGCGTCAGGGATGCGGTACGGTTCGGCGACCGCTGCGAGGGCGACCTCGCTCTCCCGCATGGTCTGGAAGAGCAGATCTTGCGCCCGCCTCGATCTTCTCAGGTTGCATTGGAGGAGGCGGTTGAACTTAATCGTTCAGCTCCATGGCCTCCTTCCGGCCTTCCACCGCTGCTTCGATCTTGTTCTCATCTTGAGTTCCTTCCGCGATAGGATCGCGGATCGGTCGCCTTCTCTTGACTTTCGGTGGAGCGCATGCCGTCCCACACATTCTGTGATTGGCGGGCGCCCCGAGCGACTCGCACAGCGGGCAATTGGGCGCGTAGGCAGGGCACCCCCTAGCACGGTGTCCGCTACCGCCGCACCTGTAGCACAGATGCCCACGATCTGCCGTTGACTTGCAGGTTGCACGCACGTGTCCCAGCTCCAGGCATTTGTAGCACTGCAGGGGTCTCTTCGGGATCGCCGTGACCCTCGCAGTGGACCAGCCCAGAGCGACCTTTCCGTCCCGGGCTAGTTTCCGGGCTCCAGCCACCGGGCACCTTATCCACGCGGACCCGAGGCCGTTTCTGGATGTGCCGATCTCTCCCACCTGCACCTCGGCGCTGCTGCATCCTGCCGCCGAAGCCAATGCTTGCTGCAGCTCCTCTTTGTTGACCGAGATGTCTATCCCGGTCACCCTCAGCTCCGCCGCCCTCGTTGATGGTCCGCCTTGCGCCGGGGTTCGGGGGTGCGTGGTCTTCGGTCCCCGAATCGCTCCTCGATGGCCCTCATTATGGAGGTTCCGAGCTCGTCCACCTTCCTCTCCAGAGCGTCGAGGCGCGTGCCCTCTTGGTTACCCTCCCGCGGATGGCGGCCAGACTCGAGATCCCGGCCGTTACACCGCGGGCACTCGTGAACGCGAGCAGCCAGTCTTATTGTTTCTTGGCGCAGGGCTGCGTTTTCGTCTTCCAGCGCGGTCAGCCTTGCGTCCGCGGGCCTCGTAGCTGTGGTGTCGCTGCTATGCCCTGGTTCCGTAATTTGGGAGATCATCTCCCTCCATGCGGCAAAAACGTAGCTCGCCGCGACTCTTAGGTCTCTGACTCATGTTCCCTTTAGGTTGGATGATATCATCGCAACCCGCATTATCTTCGAGAACTGTCTGGTGAACTCGGCGTTCACGTCCGCTGCTGCGCTCGTCCTTATCTTCAGCGCCAGCTCCACCGAGACCTCCGGGGTTGTTGACATGAGTCGCCTCCTTTTTCCCCCGGATATCATCGTATCCGACTCGGACGAGGCGCCCGACTCCTCGTCGTCGGATCTCGCCCGCGTCCGCAGTGCTCTTACTGGCGTGGGGTTCCCCACTGCAGCTGGGGCCAGAAAGACGCCGTCATTCCCGCCCGCGGTACTCTGCGATCCCCTCGTTACTCTTTTCGGGGCTTCCTCAGGAACCTCCATCCTGCTGGTACCCGCCTCGCTAATCGTGGAAGCACGTCCGGGGGTCTGGCGGCCCCCTCCTCTGTAGCGTGGGCTGTTTCCCTCGCTCTGTCCGTTTGAATTCGCCGCGCTTCGTTATGACGGCGGTGTGGGTATACTTCCTGCGTGACCCGCTAAGTGGCGCTGGCGCCGCGGGTACAGTTCCCGGGCGGCCGGTGTGACGGCGTCACTGGCGCGCGTCCCAATATGGCGTACCCACGTGCTTAACCTTACACGAGTATTTCTCAACACGCCAAACCTGTGAATGATTTGCACCCCACTGCACAATAACACTCCGCACGTTCCACAGCACTTGGACTTCCACTTGAAGCACTCTGCTCGCCCGAATTCATTGATTTTCCGCCGAATATCGGTTATAGCTGGCGGAGCGATCTGCGTGCGTCCGTCCTGCATGCCGCCATTTTTACTTCCCTCATACTTGCCACTGCTAATCAGCTTTGTTAACCTTTGGGGAAGTACTGCTATGCCAATGTCCTCCTCCTCCACGCTTGTTTCCGTGGCCGTAGTCGAGGCCTCCCAGTTCCCGGCAGCCACTGTTGCGGCCGCTCGAAGCAGATCTTCGACCCTTTCCGTGATCTTCCATCCTTGATTTTCCCCTTTCTATGAGGCTTCGAAAATGAGGCCTCATACTTCCGAGGTACCCCCTCGTAGGGACTTACAACTAGTATTTACCTTGAAATTGATAAATTAATTAACAAGACAAATAATTGACGATCACAAATAAATAATTAATGAATAACATTATAATAAATAGTAGACGTCACTCTGTAAATTCACTAATGATGACAAATTATTCAGTTTGCCATCAGTTATTGCTTATGTAGAATTTGATATATACAATTTTGGTCAATAAATAAATAAATAAATAACATAATAAAGATGTACTTAGTTATTGGTTCCACTTTCTGGCATGGTTTAAGAGAGAGCTTTCTGATTCTTCTAACCACGCTCAGAATTTCAGGCACTATAATAACACAGTGGATACCCCCAATGCCCCATTTTGGCGCCTAAATATCTGAAGGCCTCATTGGGATCAACAGTTGGTATGTTTTTATTATCGAGCCTAACTTGTGGTTCTTTGATGAACCACGTGTCTTTCTTGGCGACAACTTGGAACATTTGGCTCTTCTCCCTTGAGATGGTCATTCCCAGGCCCTTCAGCTTTCGTGGAGGATATCCACTTGACGCTGTGCCTCGCCCTCGTCTCCACCCACGTCCCCTTCTCGGCGGGCCGCGGCCATCACCCGCGGTCGCCGTTCCAGGTCCAGATACCATTGTTTCGTTCATTCGCGGAGAGACGCGATTGTGAGGAAGCACGTCAACGGGAGTCGTAATTCCTGTTACGATTAGACAATCGACGTCGCGAAATGATCGATCCCCTATTTCGATTACAATAATAGAGGTAGTTAAATTAAATATGACACTGATATAATAAGTTATGAGTTAGTTTATTCCAACAACTTTGTAATGAAGGTAGTTACGCTGGTGCGTATGTATAAGTTAAGTAGGTGACTGATCTAAGGGTGGAAACCCGGTCAAATATGTTGACTCTTCGAAAGATGGAAAATCAGTGAAGTTGGGTGACAATGCTATGGCGGAGTAAAGCTAAGGATGGGTATGTCTAGCGCACGGAACCATCGAATTTGTTGATAACAATTTTGGCTAGGAAAGTGAGGGCAATATACATTGCTTCTGATTGGATAATAAGACGGTTCGTGGACTAGGAAGGATCTTAGCCGCCGTCGAGAGAAAGTCGCTAACGGAAGATACCGAACGGGGGAAAAAAACAACTTTCCCGTATCTTCCCGTAGTAGACAATAAACTTAGAAAACAATTCAGTGAAAGAATATTTGTTCGGTCTGAAGGACCTTAACTGGAAAACTCCTGAGATTTATGGAGGGTACTTGAGACTATTGAGGGTACGCAGTAAGGATGTGAAGACATCTGGTTGCCATCTTGCCCGCGACGTGTGGCCTGGTCTAGGTAGAGAGTCTGCCGACGTAACAACCATCTCGTGTCAATAATATTTCACTAATTACATGCATATGGCACTACTCATTCATATATCAGCACTCAGGCTGATATTAGCTATTATTCATATGCCTTAAAGAAGAAGCCACCAAACCAATATGGCGACCGTTGGTATGTCACGTGCGCGTCTTATCACATCGCTCAAACACTTATGTGTTCTCCACTTCCTAACTCCGCTGATATCAGCCTTTGCATTTGCCATTCCAATCTACCGTTCCAATATTCCATCAACCTACCGTTTACTCTCGTGATACGTAATCCCATTGTGTCCAATGAGTGCTACCACCCACATGTAATACTTTCAATTCATCGGTCTACCGATACTCATGTGCCAATCTAACAGCTATTAGCTGTGTCGGAGTCATCCAAAGGCTAGTGTTAGTGTGCTATCGTGAACCATCGTGTGCAACTGCATTTTCTATCTTACTTTATAATCCACGCCCATCAAGTCAGTTATATTAAAAAATACTATTGTGTCATCAAATCTTTATCGTTATTCAGTTAAAGGCGAAATAAACAACTACTAAAGTGAAAATAAAAGATAATAAAAATTTTAAAAAAGAAATAATAACGACTAACATAAAAACAAAACACGACGAACAGTCTGGGCATGATTGACTATCTGTATTCCGTCCCCTGTATTCTAGCTTAAGAAAACAAAATTTAAACTTTAATTTAAATTTAAACTATGTGAATCTTTGCCCAAACTTTTAATTTATTAATTTTACTTAGATGCTTCTTCAATAGGTATGAGAATTTCATATTAACTATTTTATTCATATATTAAATTTTCCTATTAACTTATTACTTTTGGCTTTATCTAGTGTATGCTACTAATTTCTTTTCCCGTTTTAGGTTTGAAGACCACCAGCACATGCTAACACTCACATATTATATTATTCTTCCTCTTACTTATTCACCGCTTTCCATCACAAACACAATTACTAATGAGTCGTTATTGTTTCAAACACTTTTACCCTAAACTGCTGTACTTTTGACTGTTACATTTCATGTTTCTCTCACTTTAATTGCACTCAAACGATCATAATCCCTGTCGCCTCCATATACATATACCCCAATATCAACTCAATACTATTCCACTCACACCCCCTTGTAATTTACCGTACCCCATAGCAAAATTGTTTGCATTCTCATACGCACAAATCATCGGACATTGTCAAACACCTGGCTAGCGGGTGCGACCCGCCAACACGTCCGCTCTCCATCGTGTCCCGAACCAGTCTTCAAGAGCTGAATACACCCGTGAAGGAAAATGAAGACACCAACAAAACTGAATTGGACGAAAATGGAAACAATAGGAAAAAGAGCGATTGTGAAACTCGTCAAGAAAAAGATGTTGAAAATATGGAAATTGCAGCACAAAAGGAAGAAGATCCTAGCACGTGGCCAATTGACAGAACACAACATACAGTAAATTTAATAGTTCAGCTTGGTTCTGTACGAGTTACTCAATTTAACTTCCCTGAGAACGAAAATAACAGAAGTTTTTCTGCAACATATTTTACAAGAATACTGATGAATGGACAAAGCACAACACGAAGGTCGCTACTGATATTTCATTGAGGGCAGACGGATTTAGCGATTGGTCTTATTTATTACAGCAAATCAAAATGCACGAACAATCTACGATACATTTACCTCTACGAGGCGCTCAGGGCAACGTCGGCACACACGATGGGGGGGGGGGGCCGATCTGCTCCCCTCCGAGGAAGGAAGCAAGAGGAACCACCCGCGGATTCGCGATCGCAAGTGGTAACAAGGTAGGCTCGCCGCCGCAGGGAACCCCGGACCCTAAGCCCGCGAACAGACAGAGTGGCGCGGAGGAAGCCATGGAAGCGATGACGTTAGGGGATTAAAAGATGCGCATCCTCCAGACCGACTTAGGACGGTCAAGACGGGCGCAAGACCTGCTCTTCCAAACCATCCGGGAGAGCTCGGTCGCCCTAGCAGTGGTGGTCGAAGCACATAGAGATGCTCCGGACTGGGCCGAAGATACGGATGAAATGGTCCCTGTCACCTAGACATCAATGCCGTGGGCGTCCACCCACGGAGTCCCGCTGGAGCGCGGCAACAGATACGTCGCGATCGAGTGGATAGGCGGTGGGTGTGTACGTGTCGCCCAATAGTGTATGGGTAGCGTTCGAGGAGTTCCTGGACGGGCTTGGCGATTGCGTCAGGCGGCGTCTTCCCCGGGGCAAGTGCTCGTCCTGGGAGATTTGAACGCTTACTCTACGGAATGCGGAAACCCCAGGATTAACGCGCGGGGCCGCGCGTTGTCAGATCGGACCGTGGGCCTTGCTTGTGGGACGCTGCTCACCCGCCTACGGCTATTCGGGGGAGCCAACACCCCTTAAATCGGCTACCTTGCCAGCACTTGGCCATCAACCACTGCCACCACGAGTCCATCCCAAATTGGCCTAGCTGAGGGGTCGCAACTCCTTCCGGGATTTATACTCGACCCCCGTGGTACCAACTTTAGTCATTGGTGGGACTATCGTGTGGAAATACGGTCACGTCACTGCCGGTTGGTGGCCTGCTAACCGAGCTCGACAGTTCCGGATGGAACTCACGTAAGCGGGGGCCTCAAGGCAACGGGCATCGGTCAACGCCGATGGTCCGGTCCCGGGATTTACCCCAACGGTCCCACCCTTGGCTTCAGGATCGTGGATGCGCTACTACCCAAGGCCAGGTAGGGAGAGTGTAATCGTACTTAAATGCCTGCACTCCCGGCGACCTTCCCTGCGGTGTACATAGGGGACTCACGTAAGCGGAACGCTTGTCCCGACGGTCCCCCCTAGCTTCGGGAACATGGGTATGCCAGTCCCCATAGATTCACATAAGCAAGTCCTCCCTGCGGGAAGTGGCGGTGTCAAGTAGTGTGAGCGTTTGAGGGCTCGACCTTTGGTTGACCGCGCCATACCTGGAGTGGAAACTCATACTGGCTTCGCTTTAAGATGTTAAATTACTTTCATCTATCTTCCAGCGCCTCTTGCCCTGGGAACGGCGCGCTTAGATGTTCAGCGCGCGACTTGGAAAAACCCTGCCCCCTCCTTGCGGGTCATTGGACAAGTTGAACCTACCCTTTCGGGCGGCAGCTTGCTTAGCCGATGCCACGCGATGCGTGTGTCACCGGCGAAATTCGACCAGCTATGCGATAAGCCAAAATTTCGAACGGCTTATCACGTGTGACCGTCCGGTTAGCATCCGTCCTCAGCCGTCTGTACGATCAAAGCCTTCTCCCACTCCAACGAATAAAAGCATATAAATACTCCCATCAAAATCATCCAAGCAGTCTGAATAAATCCGAACTAGCCTAAATATCAAAAAGTGTATCATCGCGAACCGCTAATACTATTGTACAAATTAAGTGAAAATAAAGAACTCGATCTCGTGTTCGGAAATCGACAAGTTTTCTTATTTTAACTTTAATTTTTACGCGACACGCGGGTCGTTCTTTAGTAGGACTTGCTGGTAAAATATTATTGTAACTTACTTTTCTCTTCCAGTAGTGTTTCTTTATTTTCCACTGTAATATGTATTATTTCATCGCACAATAAATATAATATTTATGATATATCATATTTATTACATTACTTTTAATATACGTTAAATGTATTAATAAAAATATGCACTTTTCAGATGACTCAAACCATCATGGACAGATGCCATTGTTGTTTCAAGAAATCTATCTATTACAACAAATAACGACAAAATAGGAGAACAGCATTGTATATTACAAAGGCAAATATTCTTTGATTTTATAAATTAGATATTTATTTACCATATAGACTCCTTTTATAACTTTTCCATTCTTCTTTCTTTCTTTATCTAAAAGTAAAATTATAATTCATATGAAAAATTCCGTGAAAAGAAATTCAGAAGTATATTTCCCTATTTAAAAAAGAATCTATCTTGTCAGCTTATCACACATGAATATATAAACAAGAGTTATAATTTCTACTTTAGATAATATAAGACAAAAGAGTGTAAAAAGATAGAGAATTCTGAAAAGAATCATTGTGGAATTATAAGAAAATTAGAAAGAGGGTATTTCGCTGTTTCTATAATATGGATCGATTATATTGAATATCTCTCCAGGTAATGAATATTTACAAAAACGGGTGAATATTGTCCTAGATCCATCAGAACAAATTTCATTAAAATCGATGATCCAGCGACTGTGACTTTTCAATATTAGTACGCCTCTAATATCCGTAATGTTAAAAAGACTGTTTTTTGGTGCTTTAATACGTGTTTGTTACGCCGGCTAACACTTTACCTAGCCCAGACCACACACCGCCGGCGGGATGGTGTCCAGATGTCTATCCATCCGTGCTGCGTGCCCTCAAGAGCCTCAAGGACCCCCCCATAAATCTCCGGAATTTTTCGGTCACTCGAACCACATGGACAGTTCGTAGCAATCCGCTTCGAGAAGTTCATTGTTTACTCCGGGAAGATAGTAAAAAGTCCATTTTGTCACGTACGATACTTCCCACTCTCACCACTTCTCTCGGTGACGGCTCGCACCCTTCCTCACCCACAAAACCGAAAAATAGACCAATTAACAGCAAGGTCTATCCCTCACTCTCCCGATGACAATTCGTCCTTAACAAATCAGCTTCTTTCGCGCCCTTCGACACACCCATCACGAGTTTTCCTCCGACACAGTATCGTCGCAAAAAATCAGTTTTTTTTACTTGGCACCGCGAGAACTGCCGATTCTGCCTTGCAGTCAGTCACAAGTCAATCAACCTCCTGAACACTGTCATTCCGGCCCTTCAGGCAGTCACAATTCAATCAACTTCGCAGTCTTCGAATCAACGTTTCGTCAGTCATCGGTCTATACTTGAACTTACTCTTCACCGCTAGAATAGTCAACACGTGTCTGTATCGGGTCTCNTACCCTCAAATCAATCGCGTATTCAAACTGTACATTCGCACCAGTGTAATTATCCTCTACAAGCTGCTGGAATAAATCTAAAGTTATACCTGTTTATTCAGTGTAACTTCATTTAAACCACCCCGATTATCCCAAAAGAAATACGGGGATCGACCTGTTCGTGGCGTCGATTAGTAAGATAATCGTAACGGGAATTTACGACTCCCGTTGACGCGTTTTCCTCGCGACCGTGTCTCCCCGCGACGGGCCGAATAAACAGTGTTAAAAGCCAACTTTTATTTATACACCTATTAATAGTATTAACATTTAATAAGTAAGCATTGAAAATTGAAATATTAAATTTTTGTTGGCCCTTGTCGTAGTCTATAACATAATACACGTTTTAATAATTTTAGAAACTTTTGCCTTGTCAAGAACTATATGAAGTGAAATTATACTTTAGTCTTCCAAAACATATGAAGCACCCATGTTTGATGGATTATTAGATAATGAAACGAACCGACCTAAGTGAAGTTCGATTGTAATTGTATGTAATTCCTCTTGCGAGAAGATCAATTAATAGTACCCTCTTTCTGCCAGAGTTGCCACACATTTAAAAACAGGAAATCCCGCCCTGTCTATGTCGACAGAATTATATCTTGATATTTTCAAGTGAGTTTTTCTATCCTCATTCAGATTTTAAGAACACGATCGATTTCATTGACCAATGATTGACGGAGGCATTTGCTTAAAGCATGTACCTTAGATAAAACACCATTTTAAAGTTGTAGCAAGTAAAATAAGATAGATCCTGCGAATATTTTATGGAATCATTTATAATTTATAAATAAAATATACTATAAAAAAATTTTTCATTTTAGTGCTATATGTTATTTGTTTTTGTTAGTATTCTCTTATTTAAAAGCATTTGATGAAATGCAAGCAAACAATGATACAGTATTGTAACATTTTAATACGATATTTAACTTTAATATTTAATTTTTTATAATTTCTCAGGACTTCCAAAATCTTTGGGTCTTCAAAAATTTGTGCATGAAACTTGCATCGTTCAATATTCCTTCCAAGTAGACATATTCCTCAATGAAGCATATCGTCCCCAATCTTCTCTTATGTTGATATGATTTTTATTATTATTTTATTATTTTTACTACAGAATGCATATATTTACTTGCAATTTTGGAAAAATCAATTTTGAACAAAATTGGAAATCTTATATTACATTAAATGTGGTATTATTTGCTGTAGAATGTCTGCTTAGAATGTTTGTTCAAAGAAAGAACAACAGACTAGAAGAATATGAATATAACTATGAATATCCGACAATAAAACTAATAAATTTTGTCGAGTATGCTTGATGAAAAATCAAAATCATTGGCTAAACCTCATAATTTTAGACAGGTATTAGTTATAATTGATGCAGATATAATGTCGGAAACTTGTCAACAGACATACAGTGATGTCATAAATGTGATAACATTCTGTGTTTTGACAATCCGTTAGAACTTTATGTTAAAAACTGAGAAAGTTTTTCAAAGATTACCACCATGTCAAATCTAGCAGTATGTCGAATTAAAAAAGTACCAGGATTATATTTATTAGTAGATTAGTGCCAGTTGGATTAGCTCAAAATGCAGGTCTTTTAGCAATAAACGATGAAGTTCTTGAGGTGAATGATATAGAGGTGGCTGAAAATTTTTTAGAAATTTTCTAATCGCGGTAAAGGCAGCAGATCAACCAGCAGAATTAATTGCTTCAAGGCGCAGACTATTCTCACATAATAGTGAAGTTGACTGAAATGTGTAATAACTATCATTATTTGTCCACAGAGCTTGTATGATTTTTCTATACAAGTCTGGTCTTCCAACTTGTAGTTTTACCTGGTTTTCATCGGAACATTTGATAGCGTAATCCCGTATACACAGTTTGGTACTAATTATTGATATAATTAATAACAAATTAATTACAAAAATATTAGGGGAATGAATGAATTGATACTATTTTACGAAAAGAATGATTGCTATTATTTGACGTAGGTGTTCCCTGCTGCCTCGCGTTCATTTTTAATTGAATTGAATGACAGGCATTTCTTACAATTTCGTATATGCAGTTGTGCACAGAACTTTTGTGCAACTCGAACAACTCTCGTTTTTATATACTATAAACAAAAGATAAGAGCTAGGATTCGCTTGGACCATTATACTCGGCCGCCATAAGACGGTTGGTAACCAATAGTAACGTGTACGTTGCACAGACAATTATAGGCAGATTTCGCTGTAATGATATGGATAGCTTTTGTGAATATCTCGGAAGATATGGTTGAACGAATGTTATATGTATAAGGAAAAGTTGTTCAAAATGTTGATTCCACAACATATCCAACATATCGAAAAATCGTTATCAATTCTTTTTTACATTCTTATTACAAAGAGATTACAATGCCAGTGAAACCTTTATAAATTTAACTATATATTTCTTTCATTCGATGTATTTTTCAAATTTCTACAAAATACTATTAAGAGATTTGTGTCGAAAGAGAATTAGTTTAAATGATATTTTAGACTACGCAATGATAACTACGACAACGCAGTGCTTTTATGTCTGTTTTCCTTGTCTTTTATAGATAATCAAAATCATAATTTCATAGACATCTTTCGAATCGATCCAAAACTGTCGAGCTATCGAAAAAGCGTCGGACTACTCGTAAATTGGCCAAAGTATTGGGCAACATGAGTACTTCTACCTGTTATAGACACCCGTGATTTCGGAGTAGTATAACCCGATCCGAATTCAAATGGTGAAACAACGTTAATGCAACGATGAAACCATTTTTAATTTAACTTTTACGAATGTAATTATGAGATTCCCCTGATTCAGATAAGACTGAAGTGGTAAGGACGTGTTGGGTGATATCAAATTACTCCGATGTAGAGCTTTAACAATGTTATCGTTATAATGTAGATCGCGAGTATTCGTTCATCATGGCAAACTGTAACGAGGGAATGCGTGCAGCGAACGCCACAAGATCAAACACGGTAATTATTTAGAAAACGGCTGCCATTTTCGATTTTGATAATTTTGAAATATGTGGCAAGCTCAATATTTTGAATTATCACCATTATGTTACCGTTGCAATTACCAACTTTCTCCTTGATTCGTTTTTGTCTCCCTTTTACCGTTGTAGAGGATTGTAGATGGTGGTAGTTGGAATAACGCGTTAACTGGCTGTTGTAAACCGTCAAATATATTTAAAATGATAAATAAATTAATAAATACAGGTAATGTCGTTAAGACGCTCGTACTAACAAATTCGCTAAGACAGTGTACAATCGCTCGCTGATAACTCGTTGGTAACTGATAGATACTCGATAGATATTCGTAGATACAGACTTGCTTCTTTATAATGGTTATTTATAATGGTCGGGAGAGAGTCAGAAAATTCAAATTCGTCTTTGTTCGACGGTTGCACGTAGCGGCGACATTGTTTTGTCCGGAGTTTATTTATTATTACATTTCGTGTTTCTTAACGATATTGATACTCCGAGGCAAAACAATAAACGATTTGAATTGTCCTCTTTTCTTTTCACTTTCTGTTTGAATAGAGTCGTATCTTATATGTAAATGATGACTATTTAGTCCTCATTTGCATATAACATACGACTCTGTTCAGATAGAGCTATACGGAGACAGATGTTTGTCGACTTTTCGAAAATTCGGCGAACATTATATCGACGATTAAATGTAATATAGCTGTTGGTCTGTTTTAAATTGTTATTTACCGAGTATTATAAAATGCAAAATTCAGAAAGTGCGCATGCAATGCAAAAATATATAAAACATTCGAGATAGAGTACTTGTTGATATAACGTCTCGTATAACATCTACATAGGAGGTGATACGAGTCTCTCTTTACTTCCATTCCTTTCTTAGTTCCATTTCTTACATTCCGGAGTCTTCTTTCGACAGCCGAAGAGAGCGGACGTGTGTCTAGTGCCCAGTGCAGTTCACAAAGAAGTGACGACCCCCCGTCGAAAGTGAGTCGAACCGGAAAAAGGAAGGAGAAAAATAAAAACCAAGTGCTTTCTGAACCTTCTCGTGATAAATCCAATACCACCAATCTCCAAACCAAATCATAGCCTCTCGACTAGNCCAACTACTGGATAAAACTGATCAGACCCGCAGACTAAAAAGACATTACCCACTAGACTAGAACACCAGATTCAAAAGAATCTAACTCGCCCTAACCTATATATTCCACGCCACTGAACCACGCCAAACTAATTTACTTAAAATTCTATGTAAGAATTGTTGTAAATCTACGGTCAAATAAAATAAAAAAAAAAAAAATTTCTTACATTCCTAAAATCAATAAAACGATAAACACTTATTAAACACGACATAGAAACACGCCAGAATAATTTACTTATAATTCTCAATGAGAATTGATTGTAAAATTCTTCCAAATAAAAAAAAATGAATTTCTTATATTCACTACGAAGCAATATGTAAATGATTTATTTTTCTCGATAAAATGGCGTTTACGTAATTATTACCTATACATTATCAGTTCTCGATAGTCTTTAGTCTTAGTCTTTAGTCTATAGCTTAGTCGTTAGTTTAACCAGATATGTAAGAGACAATACCTAAACCAACAATTGCAAAATACATTCTATTCAAGTTACAGCTGACTGTAAACTCAAATTATTACGACAGAATTATCGCGAATAGATACGAATTGTACGAATATGCTGTTCTTGACTGCAAGAAGTAAACATCAATGTTATGTTACAAATTTTCATTCTTACTCTTGATCGAAAGAACAATATTTGAATAAAAATGGGTACGCTATGATTTACTACGACTGTATTATTATACTATACATACGGTAATAATTAAAACGATATATTAAATTTATCACCTGCATGTTTGTATTTTATGTTCAGTTGTTGCAATTACAGATTATTTCGGTTATGAATATGTTAGGAAGTATGTAAAATATACCAAAGTAGAGGAATTTTAAATTCTACTGGCTTTTGTGCAATTGTTAGTGATAACGTGACATTATATTTTTGACATTATAACCAAAAAGTATTTGTTGGAAATTCCTCGTATTTGCAACGAGAAAGAATATGATGTGTCAAAGGCGAAAAATGTGGATCGTAGATTCATTATAAATTTAAGTCAGAAATCACAGTGAATTCGTATAAACGATAGCTATGGCAAATTACGAGGAATGTGCCCAATATTGTCTTCAATTTTAAAACATGGTACGAAGAGTTTGACTAGGTTATTGGATATTCTCACCTTTGCAGGGTAACGCGCCGGAGGGTGATGGTTGTCAGGCGGCCCAGGGCCGCTCCAGCCCCAACGGGTCACGACTAGCAGGATGGATGGCACTAGGGGCAATGGCTTCCTCTAGCGCCAATTCATCAGTTAGGAAATTTTAGGATTGGCTCGATCAAGAGGACGCGGGCAGTGCACCGGTAATAATTCGCAAAAGATCCCGGGGGCAGACCATCGTGGAGTTTTAGTCGGTAAGAATCCGACACTGCTCTGCTGCTGCCGCAGTGGCGGAGTGTCCATAAGGATTTCTCCACCTACAAAAAGAAAAAAAGGTACAAATTATTTGTTACAGTCTTCTGTATTTGTTTAATATATTTATTTTCCAGTTTTACTAAATTGTTGTATAATTTATTTAGGGGAAGAGATTTCACTGAAGACAAAAGTAAACAGACTGAAGAAAAAGTTAGGCGACATAGTCAATAGCACAGTGTAGAGGAAGAGCATTTGCGAGAAAGAAAAGATCATTGGGTCATTCATATTTAAGAGAGTAAGGGTAAAGAGCATGGACCAGAGAGTCTAATCACAGGTACATAACAAGACATGTGGAATGTCATGTTTCTTGAAAATTAAATGTTACAGATACTATTGATACAACAGGTCATTCACAGGTGAAAATCTGTATCGAGAAAGATTGAGATAACAGTCTCAAAAAACAAAAGAAAGAGATATGTCTAGAAAACAGAGGGTATCTTCATCACATCATATCAACTAGATTCCTGTTACTGTTTATTATGGAGTAAGTATTCAAGTTATATGTGGAATATAACTTTTCTGACATTAAATTTTATTGGTTGTTAGCATTTTTTGTTATTAAATAGGTTTTGGAGTTTGATATTTATTGATTCACTTAAATTTAGTTTTTACGTTCTGTATTTCAGGACCATGTACAGCCATATGAACACACCGGATACACTTAGATCATAACACGTGGTCGACGCCTAAGACAAAGGAGCGTTAGAAGTCGTATCAACTTAGCATGTGGGAACTAGTGATACTTAACATTTTCCTCGACATTTTTTTCCTATAATTGGTTGGATTTCTCCTTGGTTTCAATTAGAATGCAGACTTTGGAGGAACTAGGCATATGATGGGTCCATGAAGACCATTTCCACCACAATTTATTTTGCCAGATATGTATAGATTATGTCCGCCTCCAAATCCTAGTATGTATATTCATTAATTCATAATGATGTGCATGAAGAGTTACAGTGTTTATTATTTGTGTTATATATAGGATTTAGACCAATATATTAATGGAAGATGTATGATGAATGGAGAATTAATGTTTTATTGTACAATACATGAACGTATAGTATTTGCTGCATCAAATATTAGACATTGTACAAAAATTAAACATTCTTCAAGATATCATAGTGAAGTAAACAATGTTTAATTCAAAAAACTGTTATGAATATATGAGGTATACAAGTGTTATATATATTTTTTAATCAGTATATTATTATTATAAGAAACTTCTATGATTAAAATTAGGAACTGTATGAATTCATTCATTCAAACGCTGTAACATGGAAAACTTTATGCTTGATGGATTTTAAGATCTCGGTACATTGTAATCACTATTACACTATTTATACAATCGCTTTTTAAGCTAAAAATCATAAAGACAAAGAATACTTATTTTTAATCATTGATTTCTCGAACATCGATTATTATGTAATATTTATGTATTTTTAAGTATATTTAATATTTTAATATAGTTTCCGAATTCTTATTAAAATGTTTTATGTTTGATGTATTTGTATGTGAAACTCGCTCATATATTTTTTATTGATTTATTTTTGCTCCTATACAAATTGTGTTAATTGATAACGAATTGTGAATTATTAAATTTAAGAAATATGTTTATGTGGTTTGATGTTATTTTTAATAATAGTATAAAAATATATATAATTCACTGTATATCATATCTTATACCTGCATATTTCAAGGGGGTTTTTTAGTATAGCAAATTAGTTAGTATTCTTAGTATTTGTCTTTTTTATTTTTAGCATTTAGGTAAATTTAGATAAATCTGATAGACCTTAATAAAATATTTAAAACTTTTTGTTTTATAAATGAATCATTGTTATAATACGGAGCTGATTAAGAAATCTATTAAAAATCTTTCTTTTTGAATTATATTATATACTAATGACTAGATTATGGATGTTTAAGCATTTATGAAAATTATAAACGCATAAGTTACAGAATGCAGGTGATTTGTAAAAATATATAAAGTAAATTCATATTTGTTATAAGATTTAAAAGATAAAATCAGTTTATTTAAGTTTTATTTGTTTAATCGCCTTAGAAATAGTGCTAATTATGTACTAAAATTATAAAAGTTTGTACCAAAGACGCAATTTTTTTTTAAGAGAACACTATTTATATTGAACCTTAACTGATGGGAGCCACCTTTACTTAAAGTTAAAATAAGGCTCTGTTGAAGCATTCGTGAGTAAAACCGTTTTGATTATAAAGTGACAGTTAGATATATGTATACTGGTGGATGAAGGTTACAAATATTATTGAGGACTTTGATAGAGTATTACATGGAAAGGGTATAACGATTATGACGACCTTGGCAACAGTTATGGACACGAAAAAGGAAGAACGAATTTATGACGCACTTGGCTATATCCCCGGACTATGTTATCTGAAAAAAAAGAAAAAAGTATGGACAAGTCAGTAAGAAGGAAAAAAATTACCGCTCAGGGGGTTTCGGTGGTCCCGTCGGTGTTGCGGGTGGTACCTTCACAGGCTCGCCCCGACGGTCATCAAATGACTGGGTGAGGAACGACGAGAGGGTGGTCGCTCTCAAGGCCACCTCCCGCGCGGTAAAAGCGACCGGGGACCAAGCGCTTCTGGAGAGTGACACGGAGAGAGGATTAGAGGAGGCTCCGAATAGTCTAATCGGAATGAAGGAGAACACTAAGGAGGTGGACACCAACAAACCGCGGCGAAGACGACAAAAGAGCCCGACTGTAAAGGAGAAGTTGGTGGGTCAGGATAGTGAGATGGAGGTTGACTCCCAAGCGGAGTTGACCGGTCAAAGTAGTTACCTGACACCTGATACAAGCAGAACTAGAAAGGCGTGGGGGGGGGGCGTGAAAGAGGAAGAAAAAACGTTGGTAAAAAAGAAAGGGTTGAGAGTCAAAAGAAATAACGAGGTAGCCATGGAGGATGAGTCTTCCGCGGACGAAGGTAGAGGCCCAATGATAGGGCTAACCGATGTCAGGGGTCTCATGAAGAGTCTGGAACTTCTTATAAGAAATATGGAGAGAATGATGAGGAGAATCAGCAGTACCAGCAAAGGAGATCCGACATTGGAGAAGTTAAAGACGGATAATGTAAGCGAAATAATGAATGTGAGGCATTGAAAGGACACTAATGCCGAAATGAAAAGGGAATGACAGGATAGGAGAACGATGGCTATCCAAATGATCCCTAAGGAACGACATGAGAGTGTCGGTAGCCGTCCAAACGGAAGTCGGCTAGTCGGCAAAAAGGAAAGAAATTTCGCCGTGAGAGGAAAGAAGAACGACTAATAGGAAAAAGCCGAGGTAGGAGGAGCTAGCATATGCTGAGGCATGTGGTAGGAATAGAAAAAATGTTGAAAGCGAGGGTGAATGGATGATGGTCGCAGGAGAAGAAGGATTAGGAGTGTAGGCGATAAGACCGATGAGGAGGCACCTAGAAGTAAAGGCGGTAGGGAAGAAAGAAGAGATATAGTAGCAAGGCGAAGGAACGAAGCGATCCTGGTTAAAGTTGACCAGGACGCTAACTGCATAGACTCTTACAGAGAAATAGTGGAAACGAAGGATGTGCTCAGGGAAACAACTGATGTAACGAAGACCAGAACAGGGCACATCTTAATTGAAATAAACAATAAGGTATCGGCGGACGAAGTTGCAGAGAAGTTGAAGACGGCCATGAATAGGGAGACTCTAGAAATAGAAAATATAGATCCCATCGCTACCAGGGAGAAGCTGACCGAGGACATAGCCACTGAGCTGGACTGAGAATGATACCTTGGTAGTGGTAGTTCCGTCGAATAGCATTCCAAGGGAGAAACCCACCTTCAGGATTAGGACAGGGTTGCGATAGCAAGAGCTAGAGTTATCCCGAATGTCCTCAGATGCTGTAGATGCCATATGCTAGGGCATAACGCAGTGAGGTACACGGTATTGAGTCCAGGGAAGGAGCTATGTCGGAGGTGTGGCGATGGCGATCACACTATAAACGGCTGTGGTAAGGAGCCAAGGTGTAGCCAAGGTGTGCGATCTGCGCGGCGGAGAGAATAGCCAACCTGAGACATATAACGGGATCGCTGGCATGTTCAGCGGTGAAGGATAGGTTGAAAAGAGGAAATGCATTCAAGAGATAAAAATCCTAATAATAAACTTGAATAGGTGTAGGTTGGCTCATAAGCTGATGTACCAGTATGCCTGCGAAGCCAAAGTCGACGTGGTCTTTATCACTGAGCTCTATCGACAGCAGACTTACTGGTACAAGGATGACAAAAGTGATGCATCGTTGTGGGTGACCCTGTTCAGAGGAAAACATTCGGATGAAAGTACTCTGACAACCAAGAACGGACTAGTAGGTATTTGCGTCAGCGACGTCAAACTAGAAGAATTTTACGACTACCTAAGGGAAATGGAGACCATCATCCGGACAAACAGACGGAGTTATCCCACAATGATGATCGCCGGCGATTTTAACGCGAAATCTAATACGTGGAGTGGCCAGATAATTGATCGCAGGGGTACGAGCCTGATGAATATGTTAGTAAAGAACGGCATCATACCCATTAATATGAAGAAAAGTTATACGTTCTGCAGGAATCGGGGGACGAGCTTCATCGACATGGTAAGTACCGATAGAGAATTGGCCAAGAAACACGTGGGAGGGAAAATACCAAAGGTGTGGACAACGTCGGACCACATGTATGTCCTGCACGATTTTAGAACGAAAAAGACGAGGCGTAACCTAGAAAATTTTAGGTATACGTTGAAGGATGCCGATTTAAATAAAGTTGTTTTAAGATTCGACGAAATTTATGATAAAATATTTAGTGGAAACACCCGTAGACGACGCGGAGCATGCGTTGTCACATTGCCCTAGGTGGATCCTCGATAGGGCCGAACTGAAGAGCTATGTTGGCACGACATTGACGGCGGGAAATATTATTGAGGAGGTAATTAAGAAAGAGAACAACTGGAATAAGTTCCAGGCACTATGCGAAAGAATTATGACGGCAAGACATAAACAGGAGATGGGCGTAGAAAGGAGAAGAAGAATAAGAGTTAACAGAAATAGTAATTGATAAGATGTAGCGAAGGAAGGGCACAAGTTAGGGCCAACCCTGAATGCCAAAAGTTCCGGGATTGGTACCTGTACCATAAGAAGAGCGGATAGAGGAGGGATTTTTAGTGGGTATGGCGACCATCTGCTGAGTCTCACTTAACCCAATGGCGCAGTGGATATGCGTAATTGCATTTTCCCCTCCTCGCGAAAAAAACAAAAAGAAAAAAAGGCCCCACGCCGCGGCCGAGAACGGAACGCAACCATGCAACGAAAAAGGGAAAGAAATGATTCATGTTGGCCGAGGCAGTTTAATAATTTAATTGTGCGACCGCGAGATCAATTTAATACCTTTGTCGAATGGACAGCTAATGCATTGTGAAGTCTCCAAAGTCCACAAGCCAAGTTGTTGTTTACTTTAAGATACATAGGCTTTTGTTGAAGGCAGGAACGGTATTGGAACGTTTCGACAAGTACCTTTCTAGGACAAACATTGAATCGTGGAAACGAAGACCAAACAGCACATCTACGCAAAGGGTATAGGGGAGAAATTCCTAGCACCGCGAATAATTATGTATTTATTAGAAATAAAAATATTGTGATAATATTTAGTACAATATAATATTATTAAGTATTAGTATTAATTTATAATAGAAGTACGTAGTATTAGGGTTACTGTTAGTATATTGCGTGTAGTATTTGAGGTGGATATATCGGTAGGTGACAGTGTTGTTGCTACTGGTATATAGGTCGCTGTAAGATACTTCTGCTTTCTTTTTCTTCAGGTGTCGTGGAAGAAAAATCGGACTACGAGTGCCGGGATTTGAACCTGGGTCTTGAACGTTCGTAACCTACGGCGCTAACCACTGCGCTGCCATCGTCCGGTCATAGTTTGCTGTCGAGTGCCACTACATATTAATATATAGTAATATAATAATATGAATACAAATATGTATACAAACAACAAAATAAATAGTATTACTTTAAAGATGAATATCTTATTTCGTTAATATACACATAGAATATAAATGATGTCAAAAAATATGGGGTTTCATTTAAAAAGATTGGGCCGATCTTGAAATTACCTCGCTTCCTAAACGTCTCCACCTATAACGTCACCGTCAAAAAATTCCGTACCTGAAGCGGAACATTTTTCATTCGACCGATTTTTCCGTATTTCCCTTCATTTTAAAGGAAGCTTAGTCGGTCACTGTATAAGATTGTATTGTCGGTCACTGTATTGTCCCTTGACAAGTTTAGAAAATTGGAGTTCTGCTGTATCGGAAAGCATAGTGCACGATATCAACGGATAAGAAAAAAAGCGACATTAATCTTTCCGTCAAATCAATAACCCTGATAGAGAGGAGATGTCTCCAGTATAACCATCAGTATCGAACATTATTACTCGTGACGTACAAAACGATATCAAGCACCAACTCTATTATTGTTAGACTGATCAAACTGTGAATATGTTACAAAACTCTCCCTCCAGAAGCATGATATCGATCTGAAAAATTCATTTTCGAGTTCAGTTACGTTAACTGAATCCAAAACTGCGATACGACGAGAAAGAAATATACAACAGATTTCCCAGTGTTACGTCGCGTAAGATGGTCAGCGCGACGTCCCTCATGGTCTGACTGCCCAGGCCCACGTACCTCCACACCGACCCCCAATAAACCTAANGGAACCACCATAAACCGAATCTTTTTCCTCTCAATTTATATAAGTAATTTAGGTTTATGGCTGGTCCTTAAAACAGTCCTTAGGTTTATTCCACGCTCGTACAAATTACGGAAAAAGCAGGTAGCTGCCTAACGGCAAGGCAGATGTTTCCAAAAACAAAGACACCCATGAGCCACGTTGGCAGGAAAACCTTCTCCTCATATTTTCCTCGTTAACGTTGGCGATAACCAATGAGCATCGCGGATCGTTACCCTCACCTTTCTACCGAGAAGTGTGAAGAACGAATCCGCATTCCTAGTTCGAAAGGGCACACCCACACCGAGCTTTCCTCCGTAGGAACACGAGACGTGTCCTCGCTTCCTGAAGTCACTGTCTATCTGTCAACAAGTCGATTGTCCGTCAGTCATCGGTATATTCTAAAACTCCTCTTCACCGCTAGAAGAGTCATCACGTCTGTATCGGGTCTCTACCCTTAAAACTAATCGTGTATCAAATTGTACTCACGCACCAGCGTAACTATCTTCTACACAAAGCTGCTGGAATAAAACTTAAGTTACATTCGTCAATTCAGTGTGAATCCACCTGAACTACCCCTATTATCCCACAAGAAATACGGGGATCGACCTGTTCGTGGCGTCGATTAATAAGACAATCGTAACGGGAATTTACGACTCCCGTTGACGTGCAACCTCGCGATCGCGTCTCTCCGCGAATGGTCGAGTAAACACCCAGATTTGCTGCCTACGATTTGGAACAAGGAATGGTTATTATAATCTTTCCTTTCATGTACCAAATAAAATTCCCTTTAAAGTTGTATGAAGTCCTAATGACCCAAATAATCGGTTTAAGGATTGAATAAATAAAAAACAAAATAATAATAAAAAGAGATTTTTATCAAGAAGTAGCTGTAGTTGCAAAGAAAGGTTACAGTTTCGTCGGATATATTTTCGATGCGTCTTTTACCTCTGAGAATACGATAAGAAATCAGAGCAAAAATGATCTTAAGTTCAAGTATTTTCAAAATCATCATCTTGTAATGTTTCGGCAAGTTCTTATTTCCTTTGAACATATTCTTGCCTAGGGATAACATGTGTGTAGCCTGCTAAGATAAAAAACAAAATATAAAATAAAATACGTTGCAAAAAAAGAATTCCTCACTGCATTACGTTTGTTGCTTTTGGTGCCAAATTCTAGAGACGTTTCTTCGACATTTACAGAGACTATACTAAAGCAAACATGTGATAATATCGTACAAGAATATCAAGTATATACGTAATGTTAGCTTTTACATTTTTATTAAACGTATCTTCATTTTCTTGTTTAGTCTTAAACAGCTCATTCAAGAAAAGGGAATTGATTGAAAGTTTGAGTGTACTTGCAAGGTTTTATGTATCTATTGAATAATAATTTTGTAGATATAGTTTTCTAAATTCTATAATTTTTACTTTTATTCTTTTTAAACAACTAATTCATGAAATAGCTGACGTTTCTGATGCACTATAATTGACAAAATAAACATATACTTAAGTTCCTTTTACTATATAAAATAAATATGTAGTCATAATACCATGTTATGATCGTAACAGAAATTGTATAATGATCTGATATTTTAGTTATTTGTAAGAATTAATCGAAAATTATATTAAATTATATTAACTCTAAAACTTAAAATTGAAATATGTACTCATTTTAGAATTCGCAATACTGGTTATCCACAAACTACTTAACCATTAATGAACGCAGTAAATCAAGTTATTCACCGAATTTAAAGACTGAAAATGATGCTATTATTACCACTATGAGACCAGTCAAGACACTTTGAAAATCACATGATTGATTTCTTGAGCGATGAAGATACATGATAGCAGTAGCAATGGGCCAGTTCGAGAAATCGATAGCGAATAGTTCTTGCCGCTAGAACGGCACGAAACGTTACAAAATTACATATTTCATTTACTATTTTTATCAAATTTAACCTCTTTACAAAATCTTTTTATTGTTATAACTTAATTCAAGAGTTATATTGTAATAACTATAGATTGATAGGATTTGTAAATTATTACAATTCTTATAATATTACATTTACATTAAAATTAATTTTATTTAGATCAAATATCCTTAATTCTTTGTTATACGTTGTTACAAATTTGATTGTTCATTAGGTCTAAACAAAATAGAAGCTTTGAAGCAAAGAAATGAAACGTTGAAAAGAATAAAAATGAAGACAGCATTTCGAAACAAGGTGAATACTTTAGGACAACTTTCCGCGCCAAATAAAAACAAGTAAAGCGCCGAGAAGGCGATAATGAAAGAATTGCTTAATACTAACAGCATATTGAAGAAAATAAGCACGTATGAAATGCCATTGGACTTAAAGAAATCAAAGAAAAAATATCATTCACAGGGAAACAAAAAACGAAATATAAAATACAAAAGTCGTTGTTTTTCGCTGTTCATTTTTTTTCTAATCATGTTTTTATTACCTTTTTGTATTTCATATGTTGTTCGATTCATATTAAATCTCAAACAATTGCTCATTTAACCAACGACAGCGACGGTTGTCGCATTTTGTAAAATACTGTTAGAAAGTATTTTCGTACATTCGTGAATCGTGGCACGAAGACAAGGAAAATTAATTAAAAATAAATAAATTAAATAAAAATAAATTAATACAAAGAAGCTGTATATGTGAATTCTATATATACGATTGTGTAAGTACATATTCTTCTGTAGACCACATCTTTTCTTCGAAGGTTACTGCAAGTTTATCATCGATTCAGAAACTTTCTATTACTACCTGTTCTCGACCTCCATAAAGTCTCTCCCGTATAAGTAGGTACGTACATATGAGCCAAAAATATCATTACAAAACATCTGTGCACAGTCTTCGCAAATAAAGTGCCATTGATATTTGTAAGGAAAGGATGATATTAGAAACAGAAGAAAAATTATTTCCTAGTTCCAGTTCTAATTAGCACTTTCGCATATACAGCTCTTCTTCGAAATGTATAACTGATCACTGATTCGAAATGAGCAATCCGCTATCCCTTTTCTTTTTATTCGAATTTGCCAATAGAGTGAGGATCCGAGAATGAGTGAAAGATTTAAATCATATGCTTTATACATTTTTGAAAATGGAGTACTTTAGAATAATTCAGAGGGCGCTCCGAGGCACGTTTCATGGAATTGTGAGAACATTTTTATTTTACATATTCATTTTCTGCAATATATATATATATATTATCCAAATCCTTAATTTTTTTAAATTCACTTACGCAAGATATATTCATACGTCTATTCAAATGTCTATTTTTTCAAACAAAAGAAGGATTTCACTTTTGTATAGTATGTTCACTATTTCTTAGGTTGGCAATACCTTCATGCATTTAATGAAATAATAAATTCAAAAGATATTATATTAAATTATATTATGTGTATTATTACTAAAAATTAATTAAAATTATTCTTTAATTATATTTTTTTTGTTTAAAAAATTCAAATGAAGATAAGATACAATATTTTCTAGAATTGTTCTTCCTTTTAAACTGCTTTGCTATTGGTTCTTGTTGCGGGCAGTATAATCCTGCGCACTAGAAATGGGAATCTAGCCGGCAACGTTAGACGATCTCGATCTCGATTGTCGACATCAGTAGTAGTTGAGTCGTTACGTTGCACTGTACGTTCTTCAGTAGAGTCTGGTGGTAAGTTATTATTGTAACTTAATTTTCACTTCCAAGACTGTGTCTCCATTGTGCGTGGTAATATATATTATTCTCCTATTATATTACTTACCATGTTACTTTTAAATATATGTTAAATGTATTGATAAAAACATGTATTTTTCGATTTTATGCTTCGAATATCTGTTTACACTACAGGCTCTGTTTATAATATTCTTCGTAATTCTGTTTTCCTATTTTATCCATAATAAAAATTATAGTCCGCATGAAATATTCAGTTAAAAGAAATTTAAAACTGTACTGTTCTATTAACAAAAGACTCTATCTTGTTAATTTATTGTACATGAAAAAGACTATTAAATTTTTTATATATAGCGATAACGATAACGTAAGATAAAAGAACGTGAAAATATAAAGAATTTTGCAAAATAATTTCGAAGAAAATTATGAAAAGAATCTATTTCATTACAATTACAAATATTTAATAAATGTTTAACGTTAATTTATAATGGTATTATGTTGTATACATAGTAAGATTAAATATCTTAAAAATAATTTGCTACTATGAATGCTTATAATAAATTTATGCAAAATGTGATAAGATAGTCATAAGTTCTTATGTAGTATGATGTACAGGGATAGTTTTTCAAACATCAATTGAATTTGTCCAACATATAACGTTGGTTCCGGACATTCAGTATAAACATGGCTCATCTCTAAGCATCTGAACACTTCTTCTTACGTTACAGCCTTGTGTCAAGTATATTGTACCTATCGTACTGGTTAAATTTTCTTCTGGTATAGCTTGAAACGTTTAATGTAAAATTAGAATATATTTCACAAATTAAGTTACAAATTTTTATTAAAGGTTTTAATAATAATTAATATTTGTGCCTCTATGTCATATACATGGTATATTATACAAAATAATTTTTATAATTATTACTGAAATATGTAATTTATGAATAAATGTAATTGGTTATACATAATGGTGACAAAATAATCCTGAAGTCTTATATAGAATTATGTATAGGATTAGTTTTTCAAACATCAACCGAATTTATTGATACATATAACGGTCGTCCCGGACATTCGATATAAACATCGTTCACCTTCAAGCGTTTGAATACGCTTTTTGTTATATTACGCCCTTGAAGTATGTATATATGCTGTAGCTTTCTTATCTGTTCAATTTTTTTCTTTTCTTCTATTATAGGTGTAAACGTTTTAATTTAGAATTAGAATACACGACGCAAATTAAATGTTGAACATTTTTGTTAAATATTTAATAATATTGTAGTATATTTGACTATTTTAAAACTATTTATCTGTACTAAACACTGTCCGATCATGTTCTGTAATTTGAGCACCTAAGCGATTAGTGCTCCAATGTATTATTTATAATATAAAGAAGCAATTGTGACAAATATTAAATGAATTTAGTACACCTTTAATATCTATAATGTTAAGAACACAGTTACTCAATTCTCTTTAATGCGTATTAAAAATAATCTTTACATGTTGAAAATCGTCTGTCTCAGAACCACTATCGATAACATTAATATGGAATAAATATAATAAACCGCAAATAAATATAATACGTTATAAATGTAATAAATACGCATGGAACATTGAAATATTGAACTTTTGTGGAATCTTTTACTTTTCGTCATAGCTTATAAATTATTATACATTTCCATTGATTTTAGAATCGTTTCAGTTGTCAAGAATTGGTTAAAGTGAAATTATATTTCTGTCACCCAAAACAATCCGAACAAATGAAGCATTAACGGTTGACGGATTATGTCCTTTACATTTATGAATATTTCTATAAATGTGAATATATTACAATTTACGATGTTAAACTGTAATAACGTTCTTTTGTATACAAATTGGATTGCTTTAAAATTATTTTTTTCTATATACATGTTATGAAATATTAGATCTAGAATTATACCGCGGTATTTTTGAATCAATTCTTCTAACTCCGTTCAGATTTTAAGAATATGATCAATTTGATCGATCAATGATTAACAAATGGATCTGCTTAAATCATGCAAATTACAGAAAAATTAAAATTTGTTAACAAATGTAACGAGATAGATCCTGCGATTATTATGTGAATTCTTGAATATTATAGCGATAAGTTCAATAACTTATAAATAAATATACTGTAAAAATAGTAAAGAATTTTAGTACTATAAATTATTTGTTTTTATTAAAATTCTCTCATTTAAATGTATTTGATGGAACTTAAACAGATAATGATACGCTGTTGTAATATCTAAACTTAATTGCAGGTATTAAATATATAATTCAATTATGCTCTTACAAAATATGTGTGCTTCAATTTAGACACTTATATTTAATTTTTCTAATTTATTGTCATTTTTTAGGACTTTCGATGTCTGGGTCTCCAGAAACTTATATATGGACTTCGTAAAACTCAGGTAAACCTATTCCTCAGTGAGGCACATCGTCATAAATCTTCTCCTACACTGGTATGGTGAGTCCGTTTTAATTATTTTTATTACAAAATGCATGTAATCATGCGTTTCTATTTTTATTAGTACAGATTTATTAAGTAATGTACTATACTCTTTTACGAACGAATGCTTACAAACTGATAGCGCTTGATGTGGTATTCGCCGTATTAAAAATATAATCAGGATAATCGAGCCGAGATTTCTATTTATACGGGCAGTATGCGTGTAGGAAGCGGTAAAAATCACTGCGTTTTTGCCTGCGATTAGACTGAGATTTGAAATATTTTGGTTCATGCAAACCAATCGCGTCTGAGATCGATCGCGCCTTTACATTGTAGATTTCCCTTTATTTCCTCAGATAACTGTTACTCGGTTTTCGTTTTTCTTTATGAGTACTTTCTTAGTGGATGCAGATTCGGATGAATTCACGTTTGACAGAATATATCAATCTAATCAGGTTACATATCTATATGTATACATTTTTCTGAAAGTATGCATTGCAGTTTAGATCATTCATTCGCATTCAGAATGCTAGTTTGTCTGAATTCAAGCATTCACACTGTTTTTTCATATGTAGATGTATCAATCCGTACAACCTCGGGACCTTCTTTCGAGAATGACGGTGTCATTTCTAAGTTGTTCTAGGAGACCATAGTGATAGACAGGATATTTCGATTAAGCTAGATTTTATTTTTCGACGATCGAACTTTTTCCCAAAAAGCTCTTATAAAAGTCTAGCGCATTACAATTATCAGAGAAAAATGTGGGATTCTTTACAGTAGATTAGGTCAGAAAACCACGATATTTCGTAATAAGCGATATAAATAATGGAGGACTATATTGGACACAACACACGCACTACGCCTACCCTTATGGAGTTATGAAGAAGTCTAATAAGTCAGGTAGTTTGTTAGTGTCAGTGGGCCAGTAAGTGGGTTCGTTTGTACTGAGGCAGTTAAGTCTGTTGGCGTTTGTGGATTTCAAAAGGTTTTTACCTCTTACTGTGATAAGTCTGCTACCCCATTGCGTATGTTTAGCGTTATAGTCTCCTCCAGCTATGAATCTGTTGCCCAGGTCTTCGAGGAATGTATCGAAGTTTTCTGTGGAAATAGAATGTCTAGGAAGACAATATACTGCTGATGTGATGATTGGACCATGCCGATCTTCTATCGCTACGTTTGTGACTTGGAGGTAATCCTTCTGGAATGATGGAAGCTTATAATGTTTTATGCTGGTTCCGATGCTAATTTCAGTACGGCCGTGGGCCTTTCCATTGGGATGTCGGGTATGGTAAAAGTTATAACCATTTATTTTTAGGTAATTTCTATCGGTGAAGTGAGTTTCAGATATGAGCATTATGTAAATTTCTTGTTGTTTTAGGAAGAGTTCTAGTTCATATTTATACTGAGCTAGACCGTTGGCATTCCAAAGAGCTATGCGTATTGGTTTTATTTTATGTCAGAGCGTGTTAATTTGTCCACGATGATTGTAAGCAATGATAGTAAATTATTAATTTGCTCTGTTTGTTGCACGATTAATTTTTCAAGCCTGTTGTCTTGTGAACTGGGAACACTAATTTGTGATTGAGCACTATGAATTTTCGGTCTGCTTTGATTTCCTTGAACTACGTGTGTGTAAGAGATTGAAGGAGTAGTGAATTTTTGTGGATTAAGTACTTGGTTAGTTAGGTTCTTAACTCTGGGTTTAGGGTACTTATTTTTATCCAAGGTATTGTAGACTTTTTTTTTCCGTGGGGAAATCCTCATGGACGCCCCGCCGCCCTCTGGGAGGCGACGGGGGAGTGTCGGACTCTTACCGACTAAAACCCCACGGTGGTCGTCCCGACGTTTTGGAGGTGCCCCGGGATCTCTTGCGAATTACTACCTGGGTGCACCTCGTCGTCTATCTCCTGCTGTTGTTATCTAGGGAGGCGTCCCA
>JACXIT010000135.1:990447-1084985 GCA_014737525.1 Bombus difficillimus | reverse complement strand
TGTCCTCCTCTTCCCCGCAGTGGTGACAGATGGACGTCACCTCCCGCCCGATCTTCAGCAGATACTTGCCGAAAACTCCGTGACCGGTGAGCATCTGCGTCATCCTAAATGTTAGCGGGACCCCGCCTCGATCCCTCCACTCCTCCCAGTTGGGAAGCACGGCGCGGACGGCTCGGTGTGGCCGCCTGGCATCCTCCTCAAGGTGTTGTAGACTGTGTAACCTTTATAGTTCTCAGGATGCTCTCCTTGACAGAAGATGCACTTCGCAGGAGTTTCTGAAGATTTAGTGCATGGATCTGTAGAGTAAAGACTTGCACATTTAATTTCTGCGTGTGGCCGTACCTTTGGCACCTTTTACATTTAACTATCTCTTTTTTTTTATAAAAGGTGGTTCAATTTTTACTACAGAATTCATTAAACGGTTGATATTATAGACTTCTTTGTTATTTGGTTTTTGATTTAAATCAACAAAGAATAAGGATAGCGGGTTATTTTTTTTGTGATTTCTAAGCCTTATATTGCTAATGTTGGTTATTCCATGACCATGATTTAAGAGTTCAAAACTTCAGTTCGTCTAAGTCAGCTGAGTGGTAGATGTTGCGTAGTACCACACGAAAAGGTCTTTCCCGTTTCAGTTGATATGTGTGGAAGTTTGCGTTTAGGATTTTTAGCAACTTTGTTAGTTTTCTATAGGAGTCTGGATTAGTCGGCAGAATTTTAACCTGGTCATTTTTAATTTTTAGTTTGTAATCCTCTGTTAATATCTTTCTCGATAGACTTTATCATTGTTTGAATGTCGATGACATCATCGATGAAGATTGGTGGGGGAGGAGGAACCTTTTAAGTATGTTGATTTGTTAATGTTTCAACTACGTCCATACACTTGTCTGTAGATTCTAATATTGCGAATCTGTTATAAGTGGTAACATGGTTTGTTGACGGTTCGTTCTGACTAGTGTTTACATTTTTTTAACTGTATCCAGCTTACATTTTTTGCTATTGTTTATATGGTTTGGAAGATGGGACAGATTATCCTTTCGCCACGGAGGAGGTAGAACAGTGCGGTTGTGGTTTTGCTCGTGAGAGCCTGATTGAGTTACTTGGGCCATCTTCGAGCTAGTTAATTCAAATTGAAATAACTAGTCGAGAGGCTATGATTTGGATTAAACATTAGAAGTATCAAATTTTCTACAAGTAAGTTTAGAAAACAATTGGTTTATTTCGATTTCAATTTTCTTTCGACGGAGGTTCGTCACTTATTGTAATGTAAACTTCACTGAGCACAAGACACAGGTTATAATTACCTTAGCCTAATATTTTCATTTGTCTGAAAGTTTTCTCTGAATTGTTGATATGATTCAGCTTTTCAAAAACTGTTCTAGCCTCTTACCCGAAAATGGCTAAAACATGGTAGTGTACGTATGGATATATCGATTATTGGGGAAGAAAGATTTACGATGCTTATCGTCAATGCTTTCACCTTCTTTGTATAACACGGAATTATCCAGCAACAGTTATAATATTTGAGAAGTTTCTTCTGAAAGCAAGGCTATGCTATTCTGACTGATGTCTTCAAAAAAACCCCAAACCTATTTTATACAATCTTCAAAATTTACATGGCTAAGGAAGGTGGTTCTTTCAAAGCGTCAGAACGAGGTCGTCCGATATCGATGGGGTGGTCACCTTCTTGGAAGCTTCTTTCGAGGCGCCGGGTCAATATTTTTTGGGAAATGAGCCCAATATTGTGCTTGGAGTTGAAGAGGTTCAATTGATACAGATTTCCCATGTGTTTTGTAGTCCGGTAAATTTTGCCTCTGCTATATTTATTCGGTAATCAACATAAGTCTCCCTTTTTCGACTATGCGACTTTTTCGATATGTAAAAGAAAAGTTTTCGGTATTCTTTGATAACTTTTCTCATTATTGGGAAACAGGATAACATCTGATCTTGATGATCAACTGCATCCATACCCTTGTTATATTCCAGGATACGTTTAGGCTTCATTACTTTCTGTAATTCTTTATCTGATTGTTCAACCATCTCTACACTTTCGTGTTTCGTTGATATTCTATACACATCGCACTTGTCCTTCCATCTCAGAGCTATCAAATTACTGCAACACCTCCATACACATTCTCCTTTCTTCGAAATATACTTTTGAATGTCTTTTGGCATATTTTTCCTATTCTTACGTACTGTCCCGATAACATTTGCCTTTTTCTGGTGTAATTTTAAAAAGAGCTTGAGTGAAGAGTACCAGTCGTCCAGAAACAAAGTATATCCCTTGTTTATTATAGATTTTGATAACTTTATCACAACGTTCTCCGACTCACTATCATTTCGATCAATCTTATCCTGGTCGGTATATATTTTAAATCCATGACACAAACCGGTACTTGCCTCGCACAATCTGTAAATTTTTAATCCAAATCGAGCTCTTTTCTACGGATTGAATTGTTTGTACGCTAAACGCCCTTTATATTTCATCAAGGATTCGTCTATACTGACATATTCATTGGATGTGTAAATTTCTTTAAATTTTTTATTCCAGAGGTTGATGATAGGTCTTACCTTTCGAAGTCGGTCATTACTATCAGCAGTTTCATTATCAGAAAAATGTAAAAATCTCGAAATTTGCCCAAATCTCTAGAAAGGCATTGTTTTCCTAAATATTAGCGTTTCTACTACTTATACTCACCACGCTCAGAGTTTCAGGTACGATTACTCCACAGATACCCTTCCAAGGGCCCGTTTTGGCACCTAGGTATCTGAAAGCCTCCTCAGGGTCAACAGATGGAATGTTCCTTTTATCAAGTTCGATACTAGGGTCCTTAATGAACCAGGTGTCTTTTTTAGTGACCATCTGAAACGTTTGACTCTTATCTCTCGAGACATTCATCCCCAGGTCCTTCAAGTACCCATGGTGAATATCCATCTGGCGCTGTGCCTCCCGCTTATCTTCATCAAGTACGACAATGTCGTCAGCGAAGGCCAGTATTGATACTTTTTTGTTGTTATTGATATTGACGCCACTGGTTTGCTCTTCTATCATTTCGATCAGCGGCTCTATACATAAATTAAAAAGCAGCGGTGATAGTGGATCACCCTGCTTGACTCCTCTGAGGATCTTGACCTCGACCCCTGTATTGTCGCCCGTATTTATTGTCGTTCTTGTTTTGTCATACATATTCAAGATAATTTCAATTATAGGGGCCGGCACACCTTTCCTCCCCAGGCATGGTTTTAACGCCGAATGGGGTATTGTGTTAAACGCTTTGGAGATATCCACAATTGTGAAAAGTGTTAAAAGGTCAACGTTGATTTTACATCCACTTTCGGATATAAAACCCTTCTGCCTTAGACTCAACACAATACCCTTTCTGATTCTTCCGTCAAGGGTGGAGGAGAAGATTCGGCCAAGAACGGGACCAATTGTTATAGGCCTCCAATTCTCGACCAGGCTGCTCGGTTTGTTGGCTTTAGGTATTAGCGTAGTCCTATTTTCCTTCCAAACGGTTGGAAAATAGGAACTATACCAACAAATATTGTAGATTTTGGCTAGTATTGCGGGCAGGCCCGGTATCAATAAATGTTCCCTTTTCAATCCATCAGGCCCTGCCGCAGCCTTCTTCCTCATTATACTTATCCTTTCACCCGCATCCTTGGCGGTAACAGGCGCAGTGATCTAAAAGTTATAGCTCGGAGGCTCTACTTCCTGAGACTGAGGTATTTGAAGGACCTGTCTGACCCCATAAGTCCTCATAGAGTTTCTTCACTTCAGCTGCATTCGGCGGCTGCCTAGTAGGTTCCAGGTATGCGCGGTCGTTGTTCACCACAACGTCCGCCAACTTTTTCGGACATTCTTGGAATAACTCTTTGCAACGTATGTAGGAATATATCTTTTTGTCCTTATCTCTGTTTGGGCTGCTTACTTTGGTTATATCTTTTTGGGGTTTAACACTCAAGGCTCCGTTATCATACATCTTATTAATAGCTCGATAGAGCGCAGTCTCAATAAATTTATTTATCTCTTCACCGAAGGTTTTCTCGTTCCCCCTGTAATCGCTCCAAATGTTTGCTAACCTCGTGTCAACCTCCCTTAAAGCAGGAGGCACCTCGGTTGGCTCTCCGATTGCTTGTGCAATCGCGAGTCTCTATTGCTGGAATAACTCTTCATTATTCCCGCTATTTTCAGGTTCTTCAATATGCGCATTGGCTGAATTAACGGGATCGCACCCTCCCTCTGTTGTCTGGGTAGCCCCCTGAAGGTTTTCTTCCTCACTAGCCATTTTTAATTTCTTTCTTTTGTATTTTATTTGCTCAATAGTTTTACTAGTGAGGATTTTACTTATCTCTATATTAGGAAATCGGTGATCCTTATAGGTCACTTCTAGTTCCTTCAGGAGAGCCACTTCTTCTACTTCCCATGTTTTTGTTTTGGGGGGGGGGGGGTCCGTTCCCCTTCTTTTTAGATTTCTTATGGCAGGGTGCGCATGCCGTTCGTGGGTGGATAGCCCTCTTTGAGTTCCGAAGCTCATGGGGCAAGCTTCACATTTATGCGGTTCTTCCTTCTTTCGACTTGTGCCACTGCACTTAGGTAAGTGGCACTTAGCCCCATGTAGCTTCAGAAAGCTTTTTTCGCAATGTAGGCATCCCCACTGTATGCGAGCATCCAAATGATGTTGATCAAGGTGTGCGCCCAGGTCCGCCAGGGACATGAAGAAAAGGTGTATTTCCCTTTTCTCACAAACTGGGCAGGCAACCTGATCACCCACTAACGGTACCAAAATCTTAACCGGGGACATAGCCGGGTCGTCAACAGTAGTCCCCTCCACAGCGGATAAATCCGCCACAGCGCCTCCGGGACCGAGAGACGCTGTGCCCGAGGCTTTACATGTTATAGAATCGAATTGGTATATAAATGTAATTCCCTTTTATCGGTTCCATTCCATTTCCAACTCATAACCATTGTATATCCGGTCGTCATAATATAAGCCAACAAAGGAACGAGTTCCTTATTGATATAGCTCTTTTAACTTTATCCTTTACGGTTCGAAAACCGTTAATCGGCAAGCCGAATTGTACAGTAGTCTTCCGCTCCTTCATCGCCGCACTCCGTTTAGCCATGCACGCCGTGTTCGGAGGATTATTCTCCACGCCGACACGGCGAACATGTTACCGGCGGTACCACGGGGAGGTAGGAGTGCGACTTGGGCAGACAAGGCCGAAGTTTCGCCTGCCCCCGAGCAACTATGATCTCAGCGCAACAGCACAACCGTTTAATAGCGGCATGCCTAGGCCCTTAAGAGAGTCATAGTTATCGTCTAAGGTAATAGGATACCAAGTGTCGTCCACTTTCCGTCTTTTACGCTCGTCGTGCATTGTTTGATGTGCGAAGCAATTTATTTCCGTAACAAGTATTTCCCAAAGTTTGTTATCAAATATAATAGAAAATAGTTTAATATTTTTAGATCCTCGCTTAAATTAGAGATAAAACAGGCATGTTATGAGTTTTAGAATACTTCCAAACTATTGGTGTGTTTTTTAATTTCTGCCAAATCCATGATTGACGCGTCGTACATTCCTTTTCACTACTCTCATCTATAATCATACGCCTTGGACGCTTTCTGATTGGCACAAATATGTCACTATCACTGGATTGGTTGTCATTGCTTTCACTTAAAGCTTTTGTATTTTGCATGTTAAATAATAAAAGGATTTTAGCCCAATCGAATTAATATTTATTCAGAAACAAATTGATAGTAGAAATGTTTTTGCCTAATATGCAACGGGATTTAAAAAAATATAAGCGACTTTGAATCAATTTTCCTGTGCTTCCTAAACAAAATATTGATCAAACGTAAAAAAAACACGAATCCTTGTTACATCTTGCTTTATATCTTAAAAATTACTTATCCTAAGTGGAAAATTGTGGAGAATAAAATTGTCTGTGAAGTGAGGCATATTAAGTTACAAGAAGTCCAATCTTTAGGTCGCAAATCAATAAGAAGTGGGAGGAAGTCGATTTTTCTTAGGTCGTTGATGATTTTAGTTATGATTGTCATAAAATATCGGTCTCGATGTCGACCACGGTGGTCATGACATGTAATTTTGGCTTACCATGTGCATACCTGGAAAAAGCGAGAATGTAAGCGAAATAGTAACACAATACATATATACGTATTTGCATGTACTGCAAATATAAGATTTAGCAAATGTAGACAAGGAAGAAGAATATTACAAAGCTTACAAACATATAGAGTTACTGTTAAAAAAAAGGTGAAACTGGTTAAACATTCCTTTAATGCAGTAATTTTGAATGCATCTTCATAGTTGAGCCTATAAATCTTGACTGTTGGCCGAGCCACACTGTATATTTGTATAGTTTGACAGTTAATGTCAAAAATATGTTATATTTCTATCATGAGGAATGCATCCTTTATTGTTAAATCATGATTCGTTGCGCAGTTCCAGGTAATAAATATTAAAAATTTTATTAATAATTTTAAAAATATCCGAAAATTTTTTATTTGGAACATAAACATTTCCTAAATCCACATTATCATTAACGATATATGTTGGTAAAGGTAACAGAATTTGCTCGTTGCGACAGAAAGTAAGATTTTTAGAAATAAATATTTACGTTGTAACGTTTAGGACATGGCGCCTTTTTAATAATTTTTTTTCAATATACTCTGTAAAATATTCAATCGCACAAGTTTCTGAATTACACATGCATATCGGTACTTTCATCATCAATAATGGTGAAATTTAACGAAAGGTGTTGCCATTTTGTGTAAATAGAAAGGCGAAAACAGTCATTAATTACATACGGTATACAACTTTATAATAGATTTACATGAAAATAGATATTGGTCAATTTTTCGAGAACTACCTTCACAAAAGAATTTTCATATCTGAAATTATTAAATGCATGAATTTGTCTTATTCCTAAAGTGATTTTTATCATGCAGAAATATTATATGTAACACTGATGGGCGGGAACATACATAGACAACCGTTATTGCATATATTGGTATATGCATATATTATCCATATATTGCCTGTATGGTCTTTGAACTTGTTCGTTCAGCTGACACATTCCAGCCTCGCATCCCGCTTTCATATGGAAATATTAAAGATACTTTTATTTTCCACATTTAATGTTCAAACGTTCAAGTTTTAGAAAATTTGAAGAAAATATTTGTATATTCTTTGATCTTTCCTTTTCAAATTACGCATTTATAATTAGCAAACAGTTTACTCACGATTATACTGTAAATATTGGTGGACTTGCGGTGAATTATAAAATACAAAATGCAGGAAATGCTCATACTATGCAAAAATATACAAAACATTCAAATTAGAATATTCGTTTATAGGACATCTCGTATAACAACATTTATATAGTCGGTGAAACAAATCTCTTTTTAGTTCCATCAGTTCCATTTCTTACATTCTCAACAAAGCAGTATATAATATAAGTCCTTAACAGGAATTACGATCTTAACATTGAATACAAAGTAAGCATGTAATCAAACCTTATATTTATATAAGATTTGCTTATTTAATACCATACACACGCACACACACATATATATATAAGACATATTTGATACAATTTGCCTTTTTTTTGCGAAATACATCGTTGTCAAAATGATGAAACAATTAGTTAGTGTGTTCTATACAAGTTACATCTGACTGTAAATTCAAATTATTGCAATAGAATTGTTATGAATAGATATTAATCTTATGAATATGCTGTTCTTGATTACAAGGAGTAAAAATCAATCTTATGTTACTAATCCTCATCTTTACTTTTCTGCGAAAAAGTTAAGTCAACAATGCTCGACTAAAAAATACTTACTCGCTATGATTTATTATAACTATGTTATTATGCTATTCATGCTACAATATATACATAAAATGATATACTAAATGCGTATATCATTTCTTTGTATTTCATATTCAATTATTGCAACTAAAGATTGCTTCGGTTATAAATACCTGTTGTTCATGAGCTGAACTGTACCTTTTCGTAGTTCATTCATACATTATGTGTAACAGGAACAAAATTATACCTTTATTTCTAAAATTGTACTGGTTTTTACGCAATTGTTAATAATAACGTGACACTGCATTTTGCAGTTGCATTGCAGGTACGAAATATTTGTCGAAATTTCTTGCTATTTGCAAGAATGTAAGAATATGTTATGTGACGAATGTTGATACTGGATGATAAATCACACGAAGAATGTGCTCAATATTCTCTTTAATTTTCAAATATGCTTTGAAGACTCGATTGCTTATCAATTATTACTGAAACGTGGCGTTCAATACGAACAACGATTATAGAAAAATGGTAAAGCAAGATAGTATCAGTTAAACCGAATGTAGATTGGTATACATATTCCAAGTTGATAAATTATTCAAAAAAACCGATTTCGGCATGAAAAGGGATGAAAAGAAGCCCAAACAACAAGTAGTATCAGTTATGATTGAAGAACCGTCCCAACAAAGTGGCCGCAGTCATTCTACATATATGAAGCTCAAGAGAAATTAAAGAAGTGTCATTTCTTTACTCATTACACAGATTCAGTAATACGTACAAACTATGTAGTATCATTATAATGCACCAGCGATTCTTAATCGCTGGTATGTGGGACACAATCGAGTGGTACATGAATGATTTATGCAATGTACACTATAAAAATTGAATCATTTAATAATTTATTGTCGGTACTGACGTTTGCGACCGCTTCAATTCTCAATAACTGTTTTGTGGATCGGTGTAATAGATCACACATTTCTTGTAATTCACAATATTAATAATAAAAGCTGTGAAAACAAGTTTCGATAAAAATCACAAATAACAACGAATGATCAAATGCTAAATAACAAAAAGCCAATATGATCGTGATTTAAAGAATTTGGTGTGCGATAGATGTAAATAATGAGATCAGAATGTTATTGTTGGAATTCCTAGCTTATGGTTGACTTAAAAACTGGATGTGCTATGAAGATAGTGTTCAAATTCGCCGAAGGAAAGTGTTATAAGTGTATATTTATTACAACCTTTTACAAACAGATATAATAAAGAATTGAATTTCGGTGTCATCAGAGAAGTTGTAGCTGTGAATTACTTCTCCTAAGAATGATAAAGTTGATTATGTTATATATAAGATAAATCTGTCATCGAATACCAAGTGAGAAAACGAGCTTCAGATACTTTACTGTAATGCAGAAGTATACGAGTATTTCAGTATTCTTTCATGGTCGTATTTCAATAATTGACATTCACAGTAATACAAGAATTCTACAATAGTGTGAGTTAATGGAAGATTTGTTATGCATGTTGTTCAATATAATGTTACTAAATCTTATTCAATATAAATAAGGCAACGATTCATTCATGATTCATTGAATCGTGTGAAATGTAATTGTCATATTACTTTCTTTGCAAACGTATTCTCTAGAAAAAAATTTAATAATCGTTGGATTACTTCTTCAATGAAAAATATAGCATAGGAGCTCAAAAGTAATTAATCCTTGTAATTGTTTGCACATAATTTCACCGACAACTTTAATTTATCGTCGTAAGAAGTACTCATTCAAGCAGTGGAAAAATCCTGATTTGTAAAATGAAGACATCGAAAGAAGGAAAAAGAAGTGGTATAAAATATGCTTTATTCACTGGAAGCTCCTACCATTCTATTAGGATTAGTAATGCTTAATAAAAGTTGAGGATAGTTATATACTAACTAGTTTTGCAGTTGTTAAACTCAATTGTCAACTGCATGTTTTACCAAATGTTGGCAAAAAGACGCATATCTCTTCCCATCGAATATGGCTCAAGCGCAAAAATCTCTAAGAATGTTAGACGCAACACTAAAATCAGGGGATCGTTCATTTAATAAACGAAAAGAAATACACCATGTGAAAGAAGACATATAGTTCTCAAGTTTTTTCTGAAACGAATAAAGCTACATGTTTGTGCAGAAGTATTTGTGCCTAAAAGTCTTGCACTAACTGATCGCAATTTATGTGGAATAAAAGTGAAGGTGAAATAATGAAATGCAAACTATACCGAAAGAAGGAAAACAATGAAGGAGTGAAAGAATCTCTTCGTTCACTGGATTAAGTTGAATTTATAAAAATTGTTAGTTCATAAACCGTGTAATTGGTTTATTAAATGCTTCAAGATTTAAGAGTGTTGTCTATTGGACAGTCAATCATATGTTTCATAAACATAAGAGCTCGATAACTTTTATACCGCGCATAAAAATACAGTTCATACTTTCCTTCATTTCCCTACGCTTTCTAAACGGAAGAAGTTGCATAATTTTGTGAATAAACTTTGGCTTACCATTCTGTGTTTTGTTAAAAAAAAATGTCTCCCAGGCTTTAATCATTTAGCAGGAGATAATAATATAATGACAAAATAACAATGACATAACAAAACGATAACATATTTGCAATGATATAATAACAGAATGATAATAAATTATACTTAAAGATAATAAACTTAATAATAACTTATGATACGAAAGTTAAGATTGTTGCAAGAAACAGTACAATTGATAGATATGTATGAATGAATGATACTATAGATTGTTCATGCACTTCGTGAGATATAGCGAATAGTATGATACATGTGAAATTGGTACGTCGGATAACAATTTATGAAAAGTAATTCATCAATGTAACACTGAAGTTTAAGCAAGCATACTTTAGTGTATAGTCGAAAGCGCGGGTTAGCATCGTTATTTACATTTAACATTCAAAACCGAATATAATATGTAGTTAGAATGCATTATTTTTAAATTTAACTAAAATGCAATATGTATGTATATATTTTGGATATATTAATATATATATTCATTAAAATGCTGTGTGTGTTTGTGTGTGCATATATAATTATAGTAATTAGATTAAAGACATATATACGTATATATGAAGCTAAATACCCAAATTGAAAATGTAAAGTTAACATTTTGCGAAGTCACTTCATTTTATTCATAACAATAGCAATGTATATTTGATTGTAATTAAGAACAACTTTTATTTACGAGCTCATTTATGTGTACTCATCAGTTCACAAACAATTCATGCAACCGGTGTTTGTATAATAGGATCATTTTTCTGCCCATTCTTAGTCATTTTTTTTCATTCTTGCGCAGAATTTCATTCAATTGAGCACTAAACACAATTTGTTTCCTATAAATGGAGTTTTAATGTATTTTGCGTATTTTAATACTTCCTATAATTAGGGTGCTTTATCGATGTAACATTATACATACATATAACATTAACTACATAGTAATTTAAGTTTACAGATATATATTTTCCATTTTGCAGTTCTTAGCACATAAACGTGATAACTAATATCATAAGTTTTCTAACGTCTTGTTAAAAAAACAAATATATGTCCAGTATAATATTTATATATCGGATTGATGTAAAAATCAAAATATGATTTAATCATAGACAACGACTTCAAAAATATACATATGAACAGAATACCTTATCGAAGATAATTTTTGTATTTTTTCGTTTTGCTGTCATATGTATGATCTCACAACAAGTCCTGATTCTAGATCTTAGATATTATTATTAGAGCTCATGTATAACAGTTTCTGGTTTCCGTAC
Source organism: Bombus difficillimus (assembly GCA_014737525.1). Taxonomy (NCBI): domain Eukaryota; kingdom Metazoa; phylum Arthropoda; class Insecta; order Hymenoptera; family Apidae; genus Bombus; species Bombus difficillimus. The sequence goes on along the minus strand of JACXIT010000135.1, from coordinate 1,073,336 downwards.
TTCTTGTTTAGTTAATTTTTATAATTCTTCTATCAAAAGAGGTTTCCAACCGTTTATCGCCGATCTTGATGAAGTTTTTAGAGGATAGTTTGCAAAAAAATATTGTGTTGTTTGGCAAATTCGTTGAAAAAAAAAGAGAAATTGTCCCGCGCATTAAGTACTAGTGAGTACGAATATTATCGCTTTAATTATCCCTACAAAAATAATGGTGATATGTGGGCATGCGATACCTACTTTAATCTTACACTGCAGATTATTAATTGAAACGAGGTTTAACGAGCTCTAGTTTAAGACAAACATATATTAATAGCAATATTTTGCGAATGAAGTTTTTGGCTATATTATTACTATATTTATTAATTTCGGGCTATTGGTCTTGAAATGGACTTGGCTACTCTACACTCTAGATTCTTTGGTTTGGCTGCTTTTATTGCCAACTATTTCTATTCTTATCGTTAACTCTTTCCACTCTGTATTTGGTGATCGCTTCGTTTCCTTTGGTTTCCGTCCTTGTAGAATCATTGGGTATATCTAATTCTCATAATTTTAAACAGATATCAGCAATAATCGATGTACTGTGCTTGAAAGATAAGTGACGTAAGAAACGCGGTTCTGTTTGGTTATTTCGTATAGACTCAACACAACCATTAAAACAAGCACGCGTGTTTGGTTGGAAGTATTACGTACAAACAAATGTCATATACAAGCAACAAATAAAACAACACAGTGACACATGTGATGATGAATGATACAGAGCAGTATCTCCCTGTTGCATCTGCATTGTCCCGCTAGTCATTTCTCCAGCAACGCACAATTAAGTATATTACGAGAAACTTGTCGACGTGTAGAATTTTTGAAACACGGTTTTGATAAACCATTAAAGTTTTATGTAAAAGATGGAAAAAGGTTTCGAATTTTGTCACCATCTGCAGAAGGTGAAAAAGTTCAGAGTACTTATTTTTAACTCCTGTTTCTATCGTCGTTGTCGAGACCTCCCAGCTCCAGGCAGCTGCTGTTGCAGCCGCCTGAAGCAGATCTTCGTCCCTCTCCTTGACCTTCATCTGCGGGACGTGACACCCCCCCCCCCTTCTTGGGGTTCAAATTTTCAGCGGAAATTTGATTAATCATCTCTCTTAGTTCACTTAGGGCGGATGTTTCGGCGTTTGGTTGTTGGTCCATCTGTTCATTGATAGGCTATTGCCTGTTTCGATTGCACGCCAGTTTTAACTTGTTTAGGTGTACGAATCATGGTGTACCTTGCACTTCTATTTTAACGTTTTGGTTTTTCAAAATGTCTAACGCTATATAAGGCCTTGTATACTTTGGTTCTGTATAATTTGGTTCTTTCAAGAGGTTCACCAGATTTCCTGTTTTAAAATTTTGTGGATTAATTCGTCTGTCGTGATATTCCTTGGATTTTAACACTAAACGTACCGACACTTCGTATACTCCTAAACCTACCGGGTGCGGTCAAAACGACCGATGATTTAAAAAGTAATAGATTTTATAATTTAACTTAGATAACTGAATTTATATAAAATGATGACCTACCAGGAAATTTCGTCCAAATTTACTTTTATTTAATTTCAATTATAGGTTTAAATAAAATTACACTTATATTTATATAGAGATATCTTATTCAACTTCCCTGCATTTTTTACAAATTATCTTATTATCAAATGTACATTTGCCACATACATATCTCCCGCATGTTGAACAGATTTTCGTAGTTTTGTAACCTTTACAATTTCTTATTTGACAAGTTTTTCTTGGTAATGAGTCTGAACTTGTTGATAGTTTTATTGCATCGTTTTCTTCTCGCAATTTTGTGTACTCAACGGCGAGTTCTTTAGCTAATTGGAATACAAATTCCTGTCTTGAAATATTTTCACCAGTTGTTTCTTTATACAAAATCCAGGCATTTATTCCAGCTAGGTCTAAAATGTTGAAAAATACTTGGAGGGGCCACCTACAAGATTTTGACTTCACGCCGTATTTCCTTGACATCTGGTCCACTACACCTACTCCAAATTTTGTATCATTATAAAATTTAATCGTTCCCGGGATACGTTTATTGCTTTCTTTAATTTCTATCGATTTATGCATGGAACTTACCACAAACACTTTTCTTGTTGGTTTGCATTTATACACTGTAAAAGAAATTTGATTTCAAACAGTGTCATTTTGTCCTTTCGATCTTTGGATATCTTTGGAAATTCTCGTTTCTTTTCACGGATTGTTCCAACAATTGTAGTTTTTTTTTTTGCGAGTAGTTTTGTGGCCAGTGATACACTCGTAAAAAAATTATCTGTTGTTAGGCTCCTTCCACATGCTGTGAATAGTTCCATCAGCTTCAGAACAACGAATTCTCCAAGTGGAATTGAATTTTCTCTTTTTTCATCCTTTCTCAATTACGGAAATCCATTTATTATATACTTGCTATTGACGTCACACGCCAACCAGAATTTTATGCCGAAATTGTCTGGTTTGTTCGGCATATACTGGGTAAATCTACACCTAGTCTTCGACGGAAACAACTGTTCATCAATAGTAATATATGCACCAGGTTTATAACAATTTTTTGAATTCTCTATAAATCGGTCCCACACTGTAGATACCATTGCAAATTTATTGATTCGTAAACGTTGGATTCTTTCGCTCTTCTTATCAAATCGTATAAACTTTATAATTTCAGTAAAATCATTCCTGCTCATTGTTTTTGGAAAAAATGTAGGTCCCCAAATTTTATTCCACAAATATGAGACATCTAAACTCTTTGCCTGATATGCACCGCGGGCGTATAGCAGAGCAATAAATGCATGATAAAATGCTGTCTTTACTTGTCCTTTCATTATATGCCGTTTAGCATATCCTGTCGGACCTGACATATCCCTAAAAATATTATGAGTTGGTGTCCTGTTAGGTTTGGAACTTGCATCTAGTTCTTTCCAAACTGTTCCATCGGTCCCAGTTTCGATATGTTGGTTCTTTACATCAGTCTTGCTCTCTGCTGTCAGTGATAATTTCCATCTTTTCTGCCTTGGACGTGAACGCTCATTGATAATATTCTTCTCTTCATTATTGCTGTCTAATTATGATTCGGTTATAAATAGCTTTTCATGTATTTCCATGCTGTTTTCAGTTGCTGAAGTTCCTTCTTCATCGCACACTGAACAGTCTTCTGCTATGTTCGTTATTTTTTTTAATAATTCTTTTTTGCAAAATCTTGACATTTTTAGGGTAAATATTTATCACAGAATAACACTATGTATGGAATGTAAATTATTGTCAAACTTTATATGCTCTACTCTTTCTTTTATAACCACTTTACACAAAACGCTCTGAGATACTTTCTGTCCGAGTTTTAGAAATAACAAGTTTAGTTGTCGACTGTTTCACTAACAAACTGAGATGTATTCTGGTCGAAAGGAAAATAGCAAATAAGAATATAGTCTCTGACGGCGATATTTATACGAAAATATTGATGGGTGCTGACCGTTCTCCACCAACAGTTGGCCGAGGGTGGAATTGACCGTTGAACATGGAAAAAGCCGCTTTTCCAGTGTTTTATCGGAATGAGCAATAACCATAAGAAACTTCTCGACTTTTAAAATATTTGTAACAATTGACCTTAAAAAATGCTAAATTTTATGGCGGTTCCTTAGGGTCATTATATGGGCCTGAGTGGCCACCTTGATTGAGGAATGGATTATGGTTTATGACAAGATTACGTGTGTAACAGTTGTTATAATTTGTTATTACTAATGTCGTTTGTCGTCTGACCTTGAGATAGCTTTTTTTTGTACTGATTGTATTTATTTTAAGAGTAAATAGTATATTTTATCGATCGGTCAAATTGACCGCTCACGGTAGGCAAGGCAAAGTACAAATTTTTCTTGGAAAATAAAAAAGCAAACTAGAAATATATACCGAAAAATATATTGTATGCATGTTTTAGGAAAAGTCACAAAATATGAAGCGATATGATAACGTTTAAATATGGTTAAATTTAAGTAGAAATTTGAAAGCGGTCAAAATAACCGCTGCGGTAGGTTTAGTGTTAATTTAGACTCTATTAAATTTTCTCTCGCCTTTTGCTGTATCGTATTAATTTTGTCGAATAGATCTTTCAGATAAATTACGTAAGTAGGTTCCATATACTCTTCGGTAATTACTTCACCCGTGGGTTCTCTGTCAAAGTGTCCGAAGACTAGCTTGTGCGGAGAGAACCTTGTTCCTTCGTGTATTGAAGTGTTATAAGAAAACATGGCTAATTTCACCCACTAATCCCAGTTTCTGGTGTTTTCTATGTACAGCTTCAGGTATTCTGTCAATACGTGGTGAGATCTTTCGATCGGACCATTGCTTTGTGGGCGGTATGCCGACATGGTCTATTGTTTGATGCGAAATCTCTTTGCCACTTTCTTCATCAGCGAAGATGTAAAGTTCGCTCACTGATCGGTAAGAATGGCCCTCGGTGACTTGAATCGGAAAATAAATCATTTTACGAAAACGTCCGCTATCTCAGCTGAAGAAATCCCTTCCATCGGATTCCCGATCGAATACTTTATTAATCAATCTTGAATCGTTAATTTATTTCCCTTTTGTGTCTTTGGCAATGGACCGACGATATCCATACTAATTTTGTCGAAAGCTTTGCCCGGTGTATCTAGCACCATTGATTGTTTTGTTTTTATTTGTAGCGGATTAAGAGGAGTTTGAAGGTTCTTAGATACAATGACTATAATCGTATTGCTGTAGCAACCGTCAAATATATTCGTAATAAATAGGTTGAATATAAATTATAAATAAATAAATTATAAAAAACCGTCGATAGACGTACTACAATCGTGGTCGTCGGATAATATATTAAATGCTCGCGGTTAATACTGAGACTCACAATAATGACTAGGACAATAACTCGCTAAATGAATCAATAACGCTAACTGATAACTGATAACTAATAACTGTCAATTACTGATTATTTATACTGGCCGGGGGGGGGGGGGGGAGTCTGAAAATTCAAATTTGACTTGGATCGACGGTTGCCCTCGACGGCGACATTGTCTTTGCCCGGAGGTGTACTATTATTAATTTCGTGTATCAAGGCGGTGTCAATGTTCTGAGGCACAACAACATCATGAGTCGCTCTCGCTTCGCCTCGACCTATGACTCATGTGTCGCTACATATTCTAGTCAGTTTCTTCAGTTTGCATTCCTTACATTTTCTCATGTATTCCTGGATCTCCTTCTTCATGTTTTCCCAATAATAATTTCGTCGTATTCTTTGATAAGTCTTTGTTACTCCTTTGTGTCCCACTACAGATGATTCGTGTTTCTCTCGTATTATGTTGCTTCGCGCTTCCACTGGTAGGGTGATTACTTCCCCAGTACAAATGGTGATGTGTATGGTATGGTGTTTAATGTTTAGTTTCCTGCCTCCTTCATTTCTAAGGCTCCCCTGTCCACCGGATTTCCCTTTATATCGACAATAATCACCTTGTGATCGTTCATTTTTTCTATTGAATCTCAAGTCGAACGTGGAGAAATACTTGGCACTTCTCAACTGATCCCATATCTCCGTGATATTAGGCAATGGATAAGCGTCGTCTATCGTCTTGTCGTTCAGTTTCCTGTAGTCAATAACCAATCTCCAACGTTTATTTCCTTGTGAATCCAGGTTCTTCGGTATGATCCATAACGGAGAGTTTTACGGAGACGTCGATGGTTCAACGATGTCCGTCTCCAGTAGTTCTTGAATTTGACGGTTTATTTTTTCTCGATGTACGGGTTGGTACCGATACTGTTTAACGTTAATCGGTACCTTGTCCGTCGTTATGATCTCGTGCTGCAGGATATCTATCCCTTCCATTGTCTCGCCTGGAAGATGAAATCTATCTTGATTTTTCTGTATCAGCGCTTCAACGTTCCTCTTCTTTTCTTCGTTCAAATGTTCCAGTCGCAACAATTCTATTATTTTGTCGAACCTGGTCTCTTTAGATTTCGAAATAACGTTGCACGTTATGCTAGAGAGCGAAGCGAGAGTTCCAAATTCCTTAATTACCATCGTAGGTATGGTAAATTCGTAATTCCTTGATGTGGTAATAATTATTCTCAGATGACCCCGTCCCTTATGGTTTTTCACAACCGTGTTTCCGAAATAGACTCCCTTAATTGGTTCGATTTTGGGGATGAATCTCTCGTTTGCCTCCGGATTTGCAATGTTGTTTGAACATAGCACCGAACTTCGTTGCGGCACGATTATCTTTTCTCTTATATAAAAGGGAATATAAATGTTTCCCCACTTAATGTGATTTCGCTCATAATCTAGACGAGCTTTAGATCCTGCGAAAAATTCAGATCCTAAGATTCCGTCTTGATAGATCAGCAATGAGTCATCAACTACATGAAAAATAACTTTTTTTTCGTGGAGGAAACCTTCATAGGCGCCCCGCGCTCTCCGGGGAGAGGGCGCAGGGTAGTGCCGGATTCGTACCGGCTAAAACCTCCACGGTGGCCGTACTTGGCGCATGGCGGAAGGAGCTCTAGAACCGCTCATAAGCATAACATCACGAGCCCCCTCCGCGCCGAGTTCACCTCGAATTATACGAATCTAATTGATAACTGGATGGCCCGCAACCTGTATTACTGTCTGCCCTAGGATGACCAGGCTCGTTGCCGTAATTCCTAGAACTTCGATTGATACTTGTTTGTTGATGGTCGCTGAATTGGGTAAGGCAGGTTTCTTAATGATATTAATTTCTGATCCGGAGTCTAGTAGCAAATTCGTCTTAGTTTTTAAATCTGGGGAGACTATTCTTCCAGTTGGAGTGCTCGGGCTTTCGTTTATCTTTATTGAAACAATTCGGAGAGGTCTCCTTCCGAATCTGAATCCGATTCTTGTGCATTCTTGTGTGTGTGTGTGTTTTTTGTGGACTTCCTTCTCTTTTAGTCGTTGACTCTCCAGATTTTCTGTTTGTTCCTGTGCACGATTGGACGATGGGTTTACTGTAGTGTTTGGAGGTTGTGACATCGGTCTTGCGAGGATCGTTGCTCGCGTTCTGTTTACTGCCGTAGACGCCAGCCTTCTCGTTGCCGCTTGTACTCTTGGGCGATTCACAGCGTTGCTCCTTCGAGGTTCGCCCCTTATTCTCGAAGGATTTGGCTGGTTTCCCGACTGTCCCGACGCGTAAGGTACTATTATTCCAGCGCCTAATTTTGTTTTCGCGTTACGAGTCGTGCGGGACACGGGACGTGACATCTAACTCAGAAGATCCGCCGGCCTTCCTTTTCTTCGCGCGAGGCGCTTGAACGACGGGGATTTCTTCTTCCTCCGACGTTTCGCCGGTCTGTAAGCTCCCTGTGCTCAGTGCGGAGCGGAAGAATCCCTCCTTGGTAGGGGCCGCCTTCCTCGTATGTCTGATACCAGCGTGTGCGGGCTCAGGAGGCAACTCCGCTTCGCACTTTCCTCTCGTAGCATCTTCCACCTCTTTTTTTTTTTCATTAAGTCTGAAGGCGTAATGATGGCACCAAATAGCCGCTTATGCCCGCACTTGTCACTACCACTTTCAAAATAGTCCGCGCGACGGCTCTTTCGGCGCGTGTCCCAATATGGCTTCCTTACTGTCATAACCTTACAAGTGATTTTATTCTACTTCTCACGTCCCTTCCAGACCTAAGTCTGCCACACCTTTTCTCACAGGACCTGCCACCTCACTTGGACCAACCCTTCTTGTCCGAACTCTTCAATTTTTCCCGAGATTTCGGTCACAGTGCACGGAGCGACGCGAACGCGCCTTGTCTGCATAGCCATCTCCCGACTCTCCATATAGAGGTGGTCTGAGAGAGTCTCAATCCCCTCAGCTGCTTTCCAACCTAAGACCCGTCGTATCGCGTCGATGCTCCATGTAATATCATCCACGGAAAACCCTCTCCACGCCACGCATGTGCTGGTCAAGCCTCTGTTAAGTAATAGGAGCTCGATAGCACCCGGCGCTGCTGCAAAAGAGTTGGAGGAGACAGGAAGTGCACTCGATCGAAAACGCTGCCGAATCCGAGCGGTGTTGATCACAACTAAGTTACTAGATGTCTAGCAGAGAAGAAAAGAGGCCTAGAAGAAGATATCGGCTATGTCTTGTTCACCAATTTAAAGAGCGAGACTTATATCAAAATACAGATATTATCAACTGCTCCTCATATTTCTAGAAGAAAAAAATGACCATGTTTCGGATATCTTATCATTCAGTGAAGGGAGATTTCGGTAGTTATATCAATTTATAGAATATTCGGATATGATCTACCTCAAATCCGCTAAAAATTTTGGAGAAGCCGATGCACGAGAGGCCTAGAAGAAGATATCGGCTATGTCTTGTTCACCAATTTAAAGAGCGAGACTTATATCAAAATACAGATATTATCAACGGCTCCTCATATTTCTAGAAGAAAAAAATGACCATGTTTCGGATATCTTATCATTCAGTGAAGGGAGATTTCGGTAGTCATATCAATTTATAGAATATTCGGATATGATCTACCTCAAATCTGCTAAAAATTTTGGAGAAGCCGATGCACTCAACAAAAAATTGCTTAATATGGACGGGAATTTCAAGAAAGTGCATAATTAGGTAAATTTCTTTTACACAAATGATAGCAGCAACAGATTTTGTTGCTTCGAAAGCACGAGAGATATTATTGGGTAAAACAAGATGGGGCGTCGGCATACATGGAATCAACGAACTAGGAGCTCGTATGAACTATCGTCGGAGTCATCAGATCTCACATTTCCGAATTTTCTGCTGCGGAGAATTTACTCCTCTAAGAAAAATGAAAAGTGAAGTTAATAAGAACAGTCCGTGCACTGTTAATGATTTAAGAACTAATAAACAATGATGTGTAAAGCAGGAAAACGAATAGATGTTGCTCGAAGCATATGATCAAGAGAATTAAAGAACGCATAAAACAAAGGAGGGGGGTGCGGGCATTTCCAATATTTATTAAAGAATTAAATGTAATAATAGGCCCTTGTCAGGGCCACCAAAGTTGAAAACATTTTTTCTCTTTTTTATACGTGGGGTGTTTGACCGTTCGCGGAGAGATGCTCTGGCTTGTCCGGGTATGTTAAGTGTCGAGCGATCGATGGGTTGATTTGGGATTAAGGTCGAAATCGCCTGCTCGGGGAACCAGGCGGTCTTGCACGGCGGCTCGCGCCGTTAGTTAGATTCGCGCGAGTTAAGCTGTATTCGGTGCGGAGGGGGCTCGTGATGTCATGCTTATGAGCGATTCTAGGGCCCCTTCCGCCATGCGTCAAGTACGGCCACCGTGGAGGTTTTAGCCGTACGAATCCGGCACTATCCGGCGCCCTCTCCCCGGAGGGTGCGGGGCGCCTATGAAGGTTTCCTCCACGAAAAAAGAAAAAAAGTCAATATGGCCGAGATAATGAGGAACGTCAATGTGCGTTCGTAAGTACCGTCAATGGAAGTGAGCGTGGCCGTAATGTAGCGCTTAGAAGTCGTTGTTAAGTTGTCGAGGGCTCCAATTGGGACTGAACATTTGTTTTGCCTTATTCCAAGCGATTTTACCAGTTGTTCGGTAATAAAGTTCGGTAAAGCAGCGCTCGACAACGGATTAGTTGTTGTTTATCGTTCAAAATGTTGATTTGTGCTGTGACTACCAGATTGTTGTGTAATGAGTCGAGTGCTATTGGGTTAATATGTTTGGTCATCATTGGAATCGTCGATTGTCGGCGTCACTGTTAGTCGATGGCTGGAGGATGGGCTTGGAGACGAGTTGGTTCCTGGCGTCCCTGATATGTGTTTTGTGGATTTCCGATGACGGGTAGGTGATGAGAGAACTTCTCTGGGAAGCGGCGGGATAGTGTCAGGTTTATCGACTAAAACCCCACGGTGGCCCACCTAACGTTTAACAGGTGTGCTCCGAGACCTCTTCCGAATTGCTGCCGGAGCACTTCTACGTCTCCTATTCTGAGGGAGCCATTCCTCACGTCTAGTTTCGGCATTGTAAGAGAACATAGTCCCATCCATGACCATTGACAGGCTCCTCATATTTTCGTACACCCGTCGGAGCGCCAAGGTATGGAGCTCGAACGGAGGAGACGCCTCCAGAACAGACGCCGACGCACAAGATACCGTCCGGTAACCCCTTATGATCCTGATGGCGGTCGTCCTATGTAGCCTCTTCAGCAAAAGCAGACTGCAACGACTCGCCATCAGATCTTCTGCTCACATCGGAGCCCCGTATAGGACCCGGAAACGGAGGACTCCTTCATATAGTCGGCACACTCCGACCCCGACCCCACCGTTATTCGGCAGCAAGCCACATAAGACGTTAGCTGCCATCGTCACCTTGGGGACCAAGAGTCTGAAGTGCGGCCTAAACGTCTATTTACTATCGATGGCGGGGCCTAGATATTTCATCGGAAGCCCCACCTCGACTTTCTCACCGTTTATATCCAAACACAAGCCGTGACAACAAACAAAACCATATAGCCTCCGACTTAGCTAGCAACACCTCAGGTCCAACCTGCATATAGCACGCATTGCACAAGCGACGGTGAGCTTGCCGTGATACAGTGTCTCGTGCCACCAGCGTCCCCCGGCCAGGACCAACGTGTCGTCAACGTAACACACTATGCCTGTGTTCGGGGACATGGGACAGCGAAGCACCGCATCGTGGCCGAAGATCCAAAGAATCGGTCTCAAAACAGAACCTGCGGACCCACATGCTCGCATGGTCGTGAGATGACGACGTAGTGTGGCCCACTTGACTGCCATCACCTACGCCGGTACTCGAGACTCCCTCCCCAGTAATTCCAATCCTGGTGCCACTCTTTCTTTCGCACTATACCTCGGACACGAGAAGGTTGCTGCAGCACGGTAATATGGTATCGCAAAACGGCCTCGTTTGCACGCACATGCTCCTTGGTAGTTTCAGAAGTAGCCCCTGCGGCGGTTCTACCGGCGCGCGTCCCAATATGACCTCCTTACTGTCTCGTCGACACGAGTGAATTTATTTTGCTTTTCATGTGTTGTTCGGCCCGACTTTTACTAGTCCTTTTATGCACTTTTGTACACAAGCATTAGCACAACACTTTGGATAACTTTCCTTATCATCTTTCTGTAATTTTCCCTGTGATTTCGGTTACAGAGTACGCGTTCTCTCTGCATGCGCCATCCTCATGTCTCCCCACCAATCCTCGATTGATATCAATGCATTGAATGCCGACAAATTTTACTTCCAAAGAAGATACAGGAAATAAATATATATAATTCCTCCAAATATCTATAATCCCTACTCTATGAAACTGATTGCCCGAAACAATCTCCAGTGTTGATTGGTACTGACGATGACACAATTATTAGTAAACTGTTGGAACAAGAAAAATGCAATTTCTATATTCGTGATTTAATTTGTTATAAGATTGTTTTAGTGAGATTATTGAGCTTCTTACAATCAAAATTATATTGAACATGGCCATACTTTATATTACTTACATTATTTATTAATTTGAAGTTATATTTAAAAATTTTTTATGTTTTAAATTCTTATTTAAAGTGTTTATTAATTATTTTCTTAATTTATAAGCAATCTAATAAGCATTCTCTTTGATGTAATGGAGTTCATAATTTCTATACTTAAATTTAGGAAGTGGAGTGACTAAACGATAAAGAACACAATATTTGGTTCAACTGTACCAGGCAGATCCGATCTTATGGAATTACAAGCTACTGTAGTATAGAAATAAGTACAAGAGTAACCAAATATATAATTGTGCGTGTAATAAAATATCACTGATAGTGGGAGTAGAGCAAACGGAGGTAGAAAGAAAGACTAGAGTATTGCTGGCACAATGCCGGAGGGAGAAACAGAAATACGAGGGACAAATAAAATCTAGTAATGGAGCCAATGATGTAGAGTCTTATTCATAAATTCGATAAGGAACGGAACTGCGACTAATGAGTAAGTCATAAACATTGAAAATTTAGATGCACATTTAGCTTCGACATTCGTGCTTGCAATTTATATTTGTAAATAATTTTATATTTTATATACTTTAAGACATTCCACTGATACTACAATTAGAGAGATATGAAATTGAAGAGGAAGAAGGAGGTAAGGTGGAAGTGCAGATGCTTCGTTACGAAAACGGAACATAACCATGCAACGGAAAAGGGAAAGAGATCATCTATGTTGATCTAGGCATATAGTGTGATTTTAAGCGTGTTTTTGAGGCCAGTGGCTTGATCTGAGGCTCGTGCCTGTTTCCGTCGGTGTTAGGGGCGATAATCCACTGCCAGGGCTCACACATATAGATGTTTGATGTGACTTCAAACCTCCTTCTTCACCGCTGAAGAATCATCAGAAAGGTAGACGGTCCCGTTTGGGAAGTGACCTACTTAGTTGTTACGCCACCGGTCCGGTTAGCCTAGAAGACATATGCGACACGACCCGCAGGAACAGTGGGTATGAGAATGTCCAATACTTAAACAATTGGTGCAAAGTGATGCCCTTTTGACGAGTTCAACGCATCTTTTGACTGACCTTGCCTTGAAGGCTTCGTAATTCCTGATATCATGGTGTGCTTGACATATCGGGCATCTCCACATCTTATTGGTTACGGTGAAGGTGTGTCCTCGTGGTGACTTTTGTCGAGTGCGGTGACGTTGGTAGGACGTCCCTTTTGTATCATCAGTTGGGGCGTCGAGTCGATCCCGGTTCACCCTTGTTTTAAGGAACTCTAGCAAGTGAGTATATGAGGACATCTTGCCATCCGTTAAGGTGTGCTGCCACTTACGAATTGTGGACGAGGGTAACTTCGAAATTAATAAATCGATCAGAATCACACCCGCGACAATAATTTGACCTAATTTCTCGAGCGCACTGAGGTTCAATTTGACGGTCTGAAGAAAATCGTCTATGACCTCAGGTATTTCCTTAGGTATTTTCGAATAATCCCATATCAAATGCCAATGACGCATGCATATTCGGTGACAATCAAATTTTTCTTTTAAGACGTTCAAGGCGATGGAATAATTGGATTCTGTGATGTCTAACGACTGGATGCTACGCACGGCTTGTTTAGTCACTAATGCGCGAAGATAATGGAATTTTTCAACCGGTGTTGACTTCTCATTATGGTCTATAGTGGATGAAAATGTTTCGTAAAACGATTTCCATTCTTCGAGGATGCTATCAAACTTAGACAAATTGAACTCTTGTAGTTCGAGGCATACCGATTTGGCATCAGCGCCTGAATCGTGTGTTGATGATATCAACTGGGCTGACGATTGCAGTTGATCAAAGAGTTTCGTTACTCGAAAATCAATGGTGCGATATTCGTGTAGTAGAGATTCCATGCGCTTATTTTCTGTGGCATCTTGCTCTTCCAATTCGTCTTGGATCGCATTTATCTTGCACCATGTCTCTTCGATCGTCTTGCGGTAGGACTTTAGAAAGGCTCTCTCTAATTGTCCAGACTGTTCATAGTCGTCGATTTGACGATCCGTGATTGTAAATCGACCGAGTAAGGCGCCTCGTCGTTGGCGTAGCTTGCTGATTTGTTCGGTTTGAGGCATAGTGGATTTTAATAAATTAAGCGAGCTTACCTGGTTATTGTGAATTGGAAGCTGGTCCGGATATGCTGCTCGTTGCTGTGCGGCGTGAGGTCGCGTATATGATTAACAGGGAAGGCATTCCTTTCCGACGGTCGCTCGTGTGGTTGAAGTCGTTGAATGTCGTTGTTTTCACGTGGCACTGTGGTCACTGATAAGTGAACTTTTCACTGGTACGTAATCCGGTTCGAAGGGCCATGTATTTTCGGCCAGTCGCGGGGAGACGCGATCGCGAGGAGGCGCGTCAACGGGAGTCGTAAATTCCCGTTACGATTATATCAATCGACACCACGAACAGGTCGATCCCCTTATTTCTTGTGGGATAATAGGGGTAGTTATTGTGGAATAAAGCTGTGGTCTACAGTTTTATAAATATATATTTTCAACAACTTACACACACAAATTACGTCGGTTAGTTAGATATATGAGACAATGATTAATAGAAATGAACATGATATTGAACAGTTGAGGTGACTGTTATGGGGTTTTAAGGAGGGAACGTGACGGAGAAGTTGTTTACACTAACTGTCCGCTCTCTTGCAATCACGGAGGAAAACTCGATGTGGGTGTGCCCTTAGAGCGAAGAAAGCGGATTCGTTGTTTGTACTTTCCGTCAGTAAGTGAGGGTAGCGATCTATGAAGCTCATTGGTTCTGGTCAATTAGCGACCGATGACAGAAGTAGGAGACCTTCTACCGTCTTAGGTAGTGGACGATATTGTTCTTGGGAAAATTCCCTTTTTTCTTTATATGAACATCCGCTCTTTCCGTACGACAAATACCCGCTTTCTCCGTGATTGTTACCAGCACATAACAAACCTCAGGACGTCTTGAACAGCTCACCGTAAACCTAAAATACTTTTAGGATTCTACGTCCAGTAAGTTCAGGATTGACCTAGCTAACATATGTTAGCAATTAAACTAAAGTTAATGTATACGATGGGTCCTTAGGTTTGTAGAGGATCGGACTGACAGTATGTGGGCCGTTTATTGCCAGGTAGCGAGGGATAGCGTGTTGACCGCTTCGCGTCAATTATTATTAATATTATTATTATTATTATTAATTATTTAATTTATGTTTTAGAATTTATCCAGAAGGATATTTGGTAAATTGTTATATCTAGTGCGTAGAAAAATAGAATATAGCATGTGGGTGGTTACCCCCAGTGGGGTACCATCTTCGTGTTTGCTAGGTTATATCCTTTGTGAGGTCTGTTGGATGTTTCTTTTTTAGTCTTCTTTCAATGTTTATTGTTTTGATCGTTTCCGCTGCCAGCCAGTTCGGGTGCGTTGCTATTCTTTCCTTGTACCTTCCTGCAAGTCTGCTAATCTCCTCGTTGACCGTTGGTATTCTCAGGTCTTTCTGAATGTCCTCGTTTCTAACGTACCATGGGGCGTTTACCATGGTTCTCAGAATTTTGGCTTGTAATGTTTCGATTTTGCTTATATGGCTCTTTGCTGCCGTTCCCCATAGTGGGATTCCGTACGTCCAGATTGGTTTTATGATTGTTTTGTATATTTTTAATTTGTTTTCTGTGCTTAATTTGGATTTTCGACTTATTAGCCAATGCATTTGTCTTCTTGCTGTCCGTATTTTGTTTATTATTGATTTGATATGCTGTTTCCATGTGAATTGTTTATCTAAGTGGAGTCCTAGATATTTTACATGCATAGTTTGTATTATTTGTGTGCCGTTCAGGAAGATGCTTGGTGGTACCTGTTTTCGCAGTGTGAATGTGATGTGGTTGCATTTATTCGGGTTAGCTTTGATTCGTTTGGCTCGTAGCCACTTTTCTATTTTTGTTATGTGTTTTTGTAGTATTGTGACTGCTGTTACAGGGTTAGTGTGCCTGACTAGTACAGCTGTGTCGTCCGCGAATGTCAATATTTTGCTATTGTTAGTTGTTGATATGTTGGCCGTGTATAGTGTGTATAGTATTGGTCCTAAGACGCTTCCTTGCGGAACCCCTGCCTTTATGTCTTTGACTTCGGAGTATGCGTCTTTGATTTTTATTACGAAGGTTCTGCTGCTTAGATACGACTTTACCAGTTGGTACATATGCTGGTACATATGTTTGTTTCCGAATCCGAATTGGCGATCTGGTATTAATTTTTCCTTCTCTATTATTGGTTTTAGTCAGGCGTATATTATTTTTTCTAGTATTTTGGAAAGCACGGGAAGTAGTGAAATTGGTCTGTAAGATGCTGTTTGGTGTGGGTCTTTGCCTGGCTTAGGCAATACCACGATCCGTGCTATTTTCCATGGTTTAGGATAGTATCGGATTCCTAGTATTGCATTGCAGACTATGGCTACTAGTCGTATCGCTTTTGGAGGAAGGATTTTCAAGATTTTCCCATTGATTAGATCGATTCCTGGTGCTTTACTGCTCTTTGTTTCCTCGATTATGTTTCTAATTTCTTATGCTGTTGTTTTAGGTATGGTGCATTGCTTGTCAGTTGCGGAACTAGTGGTCAGCGCATCCTCGTCCGTATGACAATTGAGGCTGCCGTTATTGATGCCATGTGGTGTAAATGCGTTGCATAGGTGGCCGGAAAATTCTTCAGCTTGCTTTTCGTCGCCTCCTGCCCATGTGTTGTCCGTTTTTCTGATTGTCGAGACCAGTCTTATTGTCTTCTTTATTTTTTTTGTGGCTTTCCATAGTGAGTAGTTGTAGTTCTCATGTGTTCTTGGTATTGATAACGAGATTCTCGTCTCTTATCGTTTTTCGCACACACAACACACTTTCGTGATCTATTTTTTCCTGTAGCTTCGCACACAAAGTTAAGGAAAATGTCTTCCGTTGAGTCTTGATGAGTGGTTGTTTTTTTCTGATATTTCTTAAAAAATTGATCTATTAATTTCAGTTGAAATTTTGCAATTGATATTGTTTTGTTGGGTTTCAATTTGTATAAACAATATGAATCCCATGAGCACATATCAATCATATGAAAGAAATATTTTTTGTACCATTTTGTAGTTTTGCAGGTAGAATTTATATGACCATGTCGGTCCTGTCTATAGCACCCATCCATTTATTATAGTCGTGTACACAAGATGGTTTTTGTACAATTTCTTGTACACTGTAGTGTTTTGGTACATCCACGTTATTTAGTGGCGTTAAAATTAACTAAAGAGTTACACTATCAATTATGACTAAATAAAGTCATCGAACGATACCACACTCTAAACAAATATTAAAATGCATTCTCCTTTTTTCTTTTTTATTTCCTCTCTTATTGCCTTCACTTCATTATTATTACTAAGAAATGGTCAGAGTCTGTTTTAAATTCATAATCTTTCCTAGTACATTTAGAATTTACTACAAATCCTGAAAGTTTTTCATTTTCTCTATAAATAATAAAAACATCGTCCGCGAACGCGAACAAAAGATAGAAGTCCTCAAGATCGGAAAGCAGGCGATAAAGCAACAACTTCAAGACCAGATGAATGAACTTGACAAATTAAAAAACGATGAAAGCGATGTCGAGAATTCGACTAAGCTAGAGGACGTTTTCCCGTACCTTGAAGCGAAGAAGAGCTGTAAGCGAAGACACAGAACGTACAGAAGCTGATGAACACAAAACAGTGGAGCAAGAACAAAGACATGATGTAAGCAAGTGCATAGCTATCGATTCTAATCAATATAGTAAAGGACATTGGTTTCAAAGTAATATTTATCAATAAGGTGACCCAACTAAACTACATCGACGCGGACGAGATCGTACACGTGAAAAACCATGATAGACTATGTACTGAACCTTGCGCCACTGAAAAATGAGATGGAGAAGGAAGTCGATTACATACAGTGACTGTAGTTAGTTTCGGAGCAGGATATTGCTACAGAGATCGATAAATACGGTGACAAGTAAACGAAAAGACCAAAAAAATATTGCGAACTGATGCGTACGCAATTGAAAGACTTGGTAAAGTTCATGAGTAAGATGATGAAATACATTGACTATGCGAACATCAAAAGACCATCGATAACAGAGAACATAAGACCCTGTTTGTCTGTTAAATTGATCAATTCACTGGAGTGAATTGTCAACCAATGATCTAACGGTTAACACCGATGAAGTGAATGTAAAATCGATGGACAATTTGGTAAGGAAGAGTCGATCTGAGAATTTACTCGCGAAGAATCAAGCTTTCGCGCAGTCAGATTCTAAAGCGTTCTCTGAACCTGATACAACTGTCTCTATAGCTACAATAGAATAATCTTACAGAAATCACAACAGAAATTTTCGAACCGATTCAAGTACATATATTACAACGTTCACCGATTCGTGGAAAGACTCTTTGGAATATTTATTTTATTATAAGTCTTACCAGAATGACTGGAACAATTCCGAAGCTAATCATCAGATACAAGAGCTTAAAAAAACAAATATTTTACTGTACACGGAGCACAGTGCTCGTAGGATTGAACAGTTTGCATATTTTCTTTCGATTGGATAAATGTAACCTGAGGTGGTAGGACGTGTAGGGTGTCCAAAAAGTACTCGGCGTTTTATTTAATAGTGCGTTTATTAACTCGACTAACGGCTTCTTTACAAGTCTCGACTCGCGACTCGTGCGGACAAAATTTATTCACGACTCTTCACGTACGACTCTCTCTTCCGACTCCTTAATCACGACTTTCGATCACAACTGATCTCTTAATCCCTTTCTTCTCTTTTTGTCATCTTTCCATATCCCCACTACCAGCATTTGACTTGTCTGCACAGATTGGTTAAACACAACGGTAGTGCTGTTTGGCTTACTCAAATGGACGGGTAAGAATTGAGTATCAGCACCTAGCATCCTAACATTTAATTTCTCCTTAATGCCAGTTTTGAATACTTTTATCATAATCCTTGTTCCAACCACAAGAATGTCATTCACATACACGGCTGCAATCAGATCTTTAGATGCATTCGCATATACACACGAATCACTCATAGACGGGTTCAGATTCATACCCTTCAAAATGTTATTAATGTGTTTGAATCACATTCTCCCAGCTTGCTTCAGTCTATACAGACTCTTTTTAAGTTTGCACACATATCGAGTCCTGTCCTTTCCTGGAACTTCAGAGAATTCAGGTTGTTCCATGTATATGTCTTCATTCAAAGGACTGTTCAGGTATGCACACTCTACATCAATATGTTCATAATCCCACTTATTCTCGGTACATAGAGCAAGCAAAATTCTCAGAGTCCTGCGTTTCGCGATTGGACTGAAGGTCTCTGAATAGTCTGGCCCAGGTCTTTACCAGAACCCCCGAGCTACAAGCCTAGCCTTAAATCTATCCCTTTTTATGACAAAGACCCACTTACAGTCAATAACATTTTTATTTAATGACCTTTGCACTATGTCCCACACATCTTTATTCGCCAGATTGTCTAATTCCTTCACTGTTGCATCGGTCCACTTTTGAGCATCTGGCCCCTTCAGAGCTTCGTACACATTCACAGACACACACAAACCTTGAGTTTTGCAAACGGTTGCAACATGGGCACAACTGTCACACGTCTTTGGTTTATGCAGTCTTGCTGGCCTCCTAGGCACAATCGGTACACTTACAACCTCCTCCTGATTGTTTTCATTAACTAAACTGTTCACGAAGAAATTACTTTCCCCTTCATCATTTTCACTATTACTTTGGACCTCAATATCAGTTTGCTCACTTACCGTTTCAAGTTCAAAGTCTTCAACGTCCCATATCCATTTAGAAGATTTCCTCTTGATATTACTCGTGTCCACATTAGCATTTTTATAGGGAAACACATTTTCTTCGAACCTGACATGGCAAGAGATTATTACCTTCTTGGTCTTCGGTAGGTAGATCCTATAACCCTTGACTTGTCGATAGTAACCTACAAAAATCCCTTCGTCTGCCCTGCTATCAAATTTCCTTCCGTTCGAGCTTATCAGGTACCAGACTTTTCATCCAAATACCCTTAGCCTATTGATCTCCCCTTGGATGTCGCATCCCTTACCTTTCCATAACTCTAATGGAATTTTGTCTCTGATAGCAGCAGATGCGCATAAGTTTCTAACGTGACACGCAGTGTTTACAGCTTCTCCCCACAGATAGTCAGGGAGTCCTGACTGGATGAGCAAACACCTGGACATTTCAACCAGGGTTCTGTTGGTTCCTTGTGAAACGCCATTTTGCTCAGGATTCCTAGGGACGGTCTTCCTGTGAAGAATATCTTTCTCCTTCAGGTAGTTCTCGAAATCGGTCCCTGTGTACTTGCCGCCATTGTCAGTTTATAAGGCACTTATCTTGGACTGATGCAGCGCCTCCACTTCCATCTAGTATTCCTTGAAGCGCTTGAATACTTCGCTCTTCTTACTGATGATTCTAACGTACATGAAACGAAAGAAATCATCAATAAAAGTTACGAAGTAGTTACCTCCACCTAACGACATGCATTGAGCTCTGCTACTGACATCACTGTGGACGATTTCCAAAAAACGTTGATACATGTGATGTGCTGTCCTCGGGAATAGCACCTTTGTCATTTTTCTTTTCACGTAGACTCCACACAATTCGTCATGTTTCTTGGAGTCTTCCTTCACGCTTCTTACAGGAATTTTCCTCATCGCATTTCCATGCAGATGACCTAACCTCTCATGTCACGATACAATACTCCTATATGCCTTTGCCTCAAGGACTTCGATGTCTTCGTCACTGTGGCTAGGCTCTTCCTGGTCGTTTTTCACGGAGACATTTTCGACGTGGCTCTCGTCGGGGATTGTCTCCAAGTAGTATACATCGTCTCCTATTTTGGAGTGGAACACAACGTCGCCATCATCATGATTTCCAATAGCCTCATCCCTTGTGCATACGGTGATAACACCCTTCTTTGTCAACTGCCTGATTGAGATTAGATTTATATCTAATTCAGGCACCCACAAAGCTTTCGACAAAGATAGGGTCCAACCACCACAGGACTCAGTCATTTTCACTGTGATCTTTCCCTTTTCTTTAATTTCCAGACGTCCCTTGCCAATCCTGATATGTCCGGTCGCAGGCGTGAAGTCCACAAAGCGATGCCTGTCCGGAGTCATATGGTTTGAGCCGCCCGAGTCAAGGTAACTGATCTTCCCCCTTTCCAAAAAACTGATGGATGGTAAGGCCAATGTCGATATGAATCCCTTGGGAATTGGTTTGTCTTCTGATTCCTTCTCCTTCTTGTTATTCTCCTGTTTCTTCTTCTCCTTGGGGACCTGCTCCTTTTTATCTCCTTTCTCCCCTTGACACTGATACGAAATGTGGCCCCATTTTCCACATTTGTAACATTTCTGGTCATGTGATTCTTTGTTCTTCGGTTTCGCGCCATCTTTGTTCTGTTATGGCTTGGACTTCAATTGTCTCCTGGTCGCCATTACGCTGCCTTGCTCGGACGACTCCGCGGCCGCTTCGTTCCTTGTCTCTTCGAGTAGAAGGTCGGACTTCACCGCCTTCGAGGTCAGATCCGTATCAACCTTCGTTACCCTGAGGTACGTCGAGTAATTCGAATCCGTTGTGAGGCCGGCTAAAAGGAAACATGCCACAATATGGTCTTCGATTTTCATACCGGATCCTCCCACAGTACGTGCCTTGTTATCCATCTTTACATTTTCGAGTCTTAGCCTTTCTGCTGGCGTTAATTCAGGATCCACCGCATCCCAGCAATCCAAGAAAACCAACGTAACTTCCGTCATCGTCTTCCAATAGTCATAGTTGTCCTTATTGAGGATGGGGTTCATGCCCCTGTCCACATCACTCATTTTCTCCTGGTCAACCATGGCGTGGTCTCTTCTCGGATAATAACAGAAAACAGAAAAAAACTCAACAATAAATACCTTCACTGCCGCAGTTTAGCGCCCTGGGCCGATAACCTGTTAATCAATAAGTTTTTAGAGTTTGGTATTTATTGATTCACTCAGATTAAATTTGTATATTCTATATTTCACCACCAAGTACAAACATGTGAACATACCGGATACAAAGAGGTAATTATCACGTGACCGACGCCTAAGACAAAAGAGCGTCGTTAGAAATCAATAAAATCGATGACGATTCGCCTCTATGAGATTATGTTGCAGAAAGTGAAGTCAATATCAAAACTCCTAAGCGGTAAAGTATTTTATCTCTTGGTAACTAACTTCCTGATTGAGATAAATCATCCGTCACTGATTTAAAAATTATTTTTTTAGAAAGCTAAAAAATTGATGGATTAAAATATTTCATTAAAAAGTTATGTAAAAATATTCATCAAAATAAATTGATACATGACAACATACAAGGAAATAATTGTTGTTTCTTCAATTTTACTCTAGCCGTTTATTATTTGATAACATTGAAAGTTCTTATTAATTTCTTACAATAGAATACAAAAAATTATTATTACTTAGATTATCGTAATGATTATTGACGATGAGAAAAAGTCGTTCGAAAATTGATCACGATTTTCCTCTATATTCTATGGGATTATGTTTGCTGACTCACGTTATGTTAAATAATTAACCAAGATTTGCTTTCGCAGAAGATGATGTTACAATTAGCAACATTTTTTCTGGGTAAGGTTTTCATCTTGTGAATGAGTTCCTTACTGATGAGTTCGTCACTAATGAGTGCAAGCATTACTGACTCGAGTAACAATTGACTGAGATTCACTTCCAAGAATTTACATTGCAAGGAGACAAGTGACTACTTGACCCAAATCGTTTATCTAGCTCCCGACTGCACCATTTCCATCAATTGGAAAAAGAAAACGTTGTAATCAACACCTTTTACCAGTTTTATCGGGTAAACATCTCGTGCCCTTGTTAGCTATTTCCTTATTGACATCGTATCGTCGCTGAGATGCGTGTTTAACAGAATAAACCCTAAGTTAAGGCTAAAAACTCTTAGACCCTAAGTTAAAGCTAAGACCCTAGTTAGTCAAATAATCGATTAAGATATTTATTCATCGCTCTTTCGAAGGTTTTTACCAGATAAATATTTTCTCATCTTGTTGACCAATTTCTTCGTTATCTTTGTTACAGTTTTATCAGCTATTGATATTGGCACACACCTTAGTCCACATTAAAGACATTTATATCAATCTAAGTTTTTGAATAGATTAGTAACAAAATATTAGCGATGTGAGGACACCAGTGACCGTTTGACTAGAAGGCCTATTCCGACGAAACCGGCCACGCCAGTCTTGGTCTCAGTAGTGGTATACTGAATATACTATATATATTGGGCCCTGTTTTCATGAGTCCCTTCCTACCGGTCTTGCCAGTGACGGACTCTGACGGGCTCCGATTGATAGTGACGAGCCCGCAGTGCCAGTTGCGGCAGTCCCACCTACGTCTTAGATTGGTTCTATAGGGGCTGAGATCAACAGCGGAGGTTTGTGCCCCTCCCGCTCTCAGCTGTTTAATGTTGAACTTCTGAGGTTAGTGGTTTACAGCCAAATGCTGGATAGGTGGCCCGAGAAGGATCGCCAGCCGCAGGCTTTATGCTTCCCCGCACATGCGGGGATTACCAGACACAGGCTTTAGACCTCTCTGAGAAACGTCGGCGAGTGAGCAAGGTCCCGCCTCCTTCAGTACCATCCTAGAGAGACGGTAGGACACTGGAGACCTGAGACGAGAAAAAGCTCCTGTAGGCCGGAACTGTATCAGATAATAAGGTCAAAGGACCGAGTGCACTGGTTGAGCGCATCTCAACCACGCGCTCACGGGAGCCGTGAATGGCTAAGGCCAAGAAGCCGAAGTGTACAGTCCACGTAAAACATTTCGACAAAAGATAAGTCTAACATTTGTCTCTCTATGTTTAAAAACGGTATTCAATCGCGTTTGTGCTTGTGACTCCTCTGTTTGAAGCGCGTATGCAGTGATGATACGTAACGCGGCTTGACTTCCGTACCAATTCGTTTTGACTTTTTCTCTACGCAGCATATTTCGCCTGACGGATTCTTGAGCTTATACTCCTGTCACGATCGCTTCCAAACAACAAAGAATAGAGACGTACGCTCTTGAAACGCCACAAAATAGCCAAACTTGAACACGTTCGCGAAAAATGTTAATGTAAATGTAAGTTAATTATGAACGTTCTCTCACAAATCGAGAGGTAGTTGTATGTTCAAAGTTCTTGTTTATCTCAGATTATTTTGTCTCGTGAGGAAAAGTTCAGTTTGGATGATCCAGATGGATTTAATTCATACTGAAGAGACTTCGTAAGTAAAAAAAATGCTTACGTACTCTCTAAGCATAATTTCGGTGGAGGAACATTTATCATGTAGTATGCATCTTGCTCCAGGGACGAGCGTCAATTAACTTTTGCTACTTCAAAAATGAATAATGCAGAATATATAGATATTCTATAAAATCATTTATCCGAAATAACGGATGTCCTTTCCTTACGTAAATAATCAAATTTCATGGACTTAATAAGATAATGCTCCGATACACAAAAGCCGAGGACCCCCAGCATGGTTTGAAAGGTTTAATGTTAATGAAATAGCCTGCACGCGCCTAAGATCGAAATCCGATTGAAAATCTATGTGGCATTATGGAACGGCATACTTATGCAAACAATTAACAATTGTACAAAATTACAGAGCTAAAAACAGCTGTTATTGAAGCGTGAAATCAAATTAATGCAGAGATTATACTCGTTATTAAAATTACCTATTTTAATCACTTAAATTATAATTTTAAGATTTTGTTGTAATTTAACTAATTTTTATAAAGTCTATATAAATGTTGTACATCGTTTATATACATGTGCACCACAGAAATATTTTTTTTATTATTATTAAATCACTGTTTAGAACTCTATTCTTATGCTCTGCAGTGTATTTAGTAAATAAGAATTGTCTACCTAAGTTCCATTCTTTTAATTATATTCGTAAGAAGTATACGAATTTGTATAGAAATCACAGTTTATTAATTTCAGATGGGAAAAATATAACTGGAATTTAACGTGATACGTGCATCTCATTTTAGAGATTAGGGCGAAGAAGGAGCGACAAAGTCGCAAATCAAGTCCCGAAATAACGGGTACTCGAATATGCATATTTATTTGTTGACAATCTTTCGAGATCGCCCCGCACTCGAAAATATTTTACAATAGTAATATGCTACTACTAATATATCCTATGATAATAAATACAGTGACAAAGCAGAAAAGCTGAAGTTGAAGTTGAAATACAAGTAGAAGAAAATAGGTGAATTCAATATACATTTTGAAAGTAAGAGAAACGTTTGATAATATATACTAAACCACTCCGTGACAAATTACGTTCTCCATGTTAGTGGGTTACAATACCAATTTTTATCTTCGCGTTTTTGATCTTTCATACAGTCTCTGTTCACTTATTAATCTCTCGGACTATTTATCAAAATACCGCCTTGATTTCTATAGCAATTTTTTACATTTTGTAATAAAATTAAATAGCTACCAAAGCAAGAAAACATCTCGGAAAAACGCTTTCAAGTCTGAAGCCAAAGACGCAAATCTTTAACATTATATGATTCTTCAGGAACATAGAGACAGGTCGTCGAGGAGCAAAATATCATTTGTATCGATTATGTTATAAGGTATATTTCATAGTGTAATATAATTTTTTTAAACTAAGTATAACATTACGTTTAAATTATCAAGTAAAACAAATTGTTTCAGCGGCTGAAAGTGCGAAAATTTAATTCTGGGATGCCTAATAACCGGAAAAGGGCACGATGGGTATCCAGCAGCTGGAAATGATGTAAGAAATGGATCATCGAAAACCGACAGAGGAGTCTTACGATTTTTTTCTTTCCACTATTCTCCTAAAAAATTACCAAATGTACCTCTTTAATTGCTAAGATAACATCATATCATAATACATTTCAGAAAGTATGAATCACGGTGGACCACAGAATCAACATCAGAAATACCCTCATAGATCGCCGTCAGAAGATCGTGAAGATATTCGCAGGTTCTTAAAGTGAGAAGCGATGCTGCCAGCACATCACGGCAGCATATCTTAATTGCAGCAAAAGCTGCAGATGGCAGTAAGGAATATTAGCACGTTTATAGTGAAATTACGTGAACACAAGCGAACGCTGCACGAAGAGGATGACTCAACTATGAAAACCACGAATAACGAGAGAGGCTACATTGTATAATAAGTCCAGCTTCATCGAACAATTCCATTTCAAGAGGTGAATAAGTGCTGTGCTTGACCAGTCCAAAAACCTAGGCGGGTCAAAGATAGAACAAGCAACGTCGACAGTACTAGCACTTCCATGATAAATCTAGAACAGGCGATGTCCAAGCATCTGTCTGTTCAGAACCCCAATAAATCCTATTCACCGATATTACATAAGCATGATTGCGTTGTTCAAGAAGTAATAGCAGAGTTCGTAACAGTGGACTACCATTATCAACGATCGCTCTTCTACGACAATTGTACGCCAACAAGGAGATTGTGATATGAGACGGATGAGAGCCGTGGGACGTTGAATTGCATGCAAGATTCTATTCTTCATCCATGGTGGTACGGACACGTACAGGCAGATTTAACGCTTATCAACGTTACTGATGTTATAGCTGCCAGTAAAGCATATTTTTGCTATAGATGACTACCTCATTCTAACCACATTCTAGCCACCTCATTTGTGTTCTAATCATAGAGATAGTAACATGTAATCTGCGTACTCTATCTTTATATCTCTATGTTGTACCTTCTGTCCTTCTCTAATGAAACATGCACACTGATGCTGCTCATTGATTGAGATGCAGACACTCGTGACATGGGATCGCTGTAGACCGATGAACCTTCTTAGCTGCTTATCACGTTCACCGGATGCAACAGTTGCTGTTGCAGTTGCTTCTTCCTCGGGAAAACAAACGACATGGCGTAATCGCCGAGCTGGGTCGGTCGTGTAACCACTGGTATTAGAATACGAGGAGACCAAGCTGGCAAATGCCATATTGGAGCAACTCCTTCCGATGGAATTTTTCAGATTGTGTGTTACTTATACGAATACATAGTTTCTTCAGAACCAGGTGAATTGGGGAGAATTAAAAATGATAACATTTACAATTTAGGCAAAATACCCAGAAAGTGGAAGATAGCTAGGGTAATTTTGCTGACAAAGCCAGGTAAAGACCCTCCCCCCTTCCTCAACAGTATTTTGCCATCAATGAATGAATTATGGGAAAATACTTTCAAAAATACTATATAAAAACATCTAGGACAGGATCCGTATCACAATAAACAATACACCATGCAATTACTAATCGGACATGGTATTTTCAACAGTTATATGATGAGACTAAATAAAGAAAACTCCAACCAATGTTGGGAATGCAAAGAAGAGCCCGACGATGCGGAGCATGCATTGCTCAAATGTCCAAGATGGATCTTGCAACGTACAGCCATTAAAAATTTTGTTTGCGAAAGCATCAACACCGGAAACATACTAAAGCATGTTACAGCTGATGTCAACATACGGAATAAATTCCAAATATTTTGTTACAAAATCATAAAAACTAGACAAGCCAAAGAAAAAGAAATCGAATAATAATTATATAAACAAAATGCGTGAAAATTTTACATGATTAAACATCTATTTATTTATAAAGGTAAATTGGGCAGAGGATTATCTGGGTATCTTATATCTCCGGCGTACTAGGTCGCACCAGAAAAGGGAATCCTTGTACTACTACTGGACGTGATTTTTTGAACCTTTTTTTTATTTAGTTTAGTTTTATTTAGATAGTCGATTAAACGCATATCATCCCCCCCCCCCAGTCCATTTTTATCAAATGTGACGTTATCGGTTTAATGTGGAATAAACTACTAGCGCCACTGGAACGGTAAGAATTACAATTAGGTCAATGGTTGACATAATTACAATCGGAATATTGCCGGTACAACAGACGATTTGTACCTCAACGATATCTACACGTCGTTAATTATATTTTTTATATAGATATAACAATATGTAAATGTATGTATGTGTATGTGTTGAATATTTTCCTTTGAAGGGTTTTGCTAGACATTGTAACTTGAAATTTTCCAATTTCTTTACAACCATTGACTAAGTTGGTAGTAACTATTCTGTAAAGAAAACTGAAGGAAGAAACTACACACTTTCACGCATGATTACATTACTGCTTTATCTTCCATCGATAACATTTACTTATTTTTGTCAATGTTAATACACAATTAACAAGAAAATCCTTCTGATAATATTCCATATGAATTTTTAATTGGCATTAAACTCTTTACCTCTCATTTAAAAAGAGAGAAGAATTTTGTATGCGTGTATCTTGTGCTTCAAATTAATTGGTCAGTTTATTCAATTATAAATGACTATAGTATAACAATTATGTAATAATTTATTATATTGTAATCAAACTGTAGACATTTTATTTGTATTTAAACTTTTACATTAAATTCTTTTTCACACGTCCGAAATATTTCATACTCTATTAATTTTAAATTAATTTTAATAAATACTTACCAATAGAGCACTGTACCCAGTAAACGAAAAATTAAATAAATAATACATTTTCACATGTTCAAAATATTAATAGTAAGACACAAAATTTCAATCAATCAATATAATTTACATCATTCTTAAATCTATTAGATATAAAAACAAATGTTGTTGACTACAACACGTAAGAAACAAAACGTACCTTTATTTTTAAAATATTGATATAATTTCAATTATTCAAACATTTTTCATTCGTTTAATCGTTTCTCCTTATTTTTCGATCTTATCGATTCCGTAATTATTTTAAGTATTGATTCTGTTATTCTTCAATTTTGAAGTTTTAGAGCTATTGCCACGACATTTACATTTAAAACAATTGGACTGTTCAAGACTATCGAAACGGGTAAGGATTTATGACACTGCTGAGTGGGTCCTCAGAGGGGTCTGGACCTGAAAAAATTCTTGAAGGGGAAACAGTGTCATAAACCACTTAGTAAGAGAAGCAAATTTTCACGTTTATCTAACCAATAGGCTGTTCATGATTAAATACTTAGACGCTATAACCGCAACATTCTCAATAGAAGCTGGCATACCCCAAGGCAGTGTCCTCGGACCTCTGCTGTTTACCATTTACATTGCCGACTTACCAACCTTAACAGAAATAACCACAGCGACATTTGTTGATGACACAGCTTTATTAGCATCCCACTCAGACCCGACAATCGCCTCCTCAACGCTCCAGCGAGGTCTCGACGCTATGGAAAAGTGGTTCCACAAATGGCGCTTCAAAATAAATGAAAATAAATCCAGTCATATAACTTTCACGCTGCGAAAACAATCCTGCCCACAGGTGATCATAAATAATATTCCAATTCCGATCAAAGATACAGTTAGATATCTGGGCATGATACTAGACAGAAGAATGACCTGGAAACGTAGATAAATCCAAAGAACTGAAAATAAAACTAAAAAAATTCTACTGGCTCATTGGCAGACGCTCCAACTTAAACATGCAGAGTAAAATAATGCTATATAAAGCTATATTAAAACCTGTCTGGACTTATGGGGTCCAACTATGGGGAACAGCGAGTAATTCCAACATAGAAATTCTCCAACGATTCCAATAAAAAACGCTAAGATCCTTGATAGATGCACCTTGGTATGTTACCAACGAAACAATACATTACGACCTTAAGATACCCACAGTCAAAAAAGAAATTTCCAAGTTTACAAACGGATATAATATAAGAGTTAACAACCACCAAAACCCATTAGTTGCCCAATTACTAGATACAACGGATCAGATCTGCAGACTAAAAATGCAATATCCCTTAGATTGAAGCATTAGATTCAACCAGAATCAAACACACTATAAACTTGTATAATCCAAGTCACAATACCACGCCAAAATAATTTACTGAAAATTCTGTAAAAGAATTGATTGTAAATAATCGACTAAATAAAAAAAAAAACTTTCACTCCCTTCTTGAGCGACCAACTGCGGGGCAGATGCGAACACTTAGTCATTAATAGCTGTTATCTTCCGTCTTACGGGAATCAAACGTCAAGGTCTGATCGCCACACACGAAGGGTAGAGATGCCAAGGAGTCATCGGAAACAGGGTTGTACCCGCGCCTTACGACATCTCCAGATGTTGATATGACCACCGGACACGACGAGCCAGATTCATCGAGCAGCTACCAACAGTCAGTCGTAGCGTACGCTTTCTTCCGTCTCACGAGGCTCAACGGTCTCTGTCTGACCGACCGACACGACACAACAGTTGATATTATATTATGTATATGAGGGGCAGTCCCTTGTTAGTCACATATCTAATAAATTTATATAATCGAAAATTCAAAAAATTTATATAGTCCATTTTGTAATCTATTTGTCTGGCCTGCAACTCTTTTTCTCCGTCAACCTGCTCACAACTGCGACCGTATTTCAATAATATTTACGTAAATATGTATTTTTATAAATAAAACCAGAAAAATAGAAGTTATGTCATCAATTACGAAATATAATAACGAGTATTATATTTTGGATATTTATGCATTTTTATACTTCCGAATTTCTCAGAAATGAATAAAAACCCGTTGTTTAGTAGCAAGTTTTTTATGTGTATTATAAATTAAAGTATAAATGAGCAGTAGAACAGATTATATCAATAACATCAACATAATTTTTGCTTAGCTAAAACATAGTTGAATAGGAATTTTATTGCCTGTCATACTTGCAATCATCTTTCGAATTAGGTATATCATAAGAAGTACAGATACGTCATAAAAGACACTAAAAGACACTAATTGTAAGATAGCTCAATTTAAGTGAAATTTGCTATAAATTGTACAACTAAAAATAGGAAATTCTTTCCTACATATTATAATATGTATGTATATCACATATCTGTATCCTAATATTATCCAATATGTATGTATATCACAATATGAGTAATAATATCTATTCTTAGCACCAATGATAATTTATCGAGAATAAGGATTCCCTCTGATAAATCGTGCGAATTTTTTGTTCTTTACTTTATATTGCCTACATCCTGCATAATTTATCATTCAGGGGATTTTGTTAATGAAAAATGCTCTGCGATGTTATCGACTGCCTTACTAATTTAATTGAATATATCTAGAATTATTACGGTACTGGATTATCAGAGAATAGTACATAGTTCTGCGATATAGGAAAAATGTAAAGCTCAATGATTTTTATAAAGATAAATTTCAGTTTTTATGAGAATTCTTACCCTCTCTATTTATTTTGTTCACCAACTATTAACTAAGAATTATTAAAGAAACATTCGTTTCAAAAATGTAAAAAACGTTCGCAGTGAATTAAATACGTAATTTCGTTTAATGGTTCCCTGAATTTTAGTTTTATTCCAATCCTAAAAAGCATCATTAAATTTGAAATACCCTGGAATTATTTACCTACGTAAAATAAAATATTGTCATATATGTATAACATATCAAAACTTTTCTTTTCTTATTTGGAACTAGTTTACAATCAATTCTCATTGAGAATTATAAGTAAATTATTCTGTCGTGATACTATAACGTGAATAATAAATGATTATCGTATATTTAATTGTAGCTGAATCTAATGTTTAAATCTAGAGGGTAATGCCTTCTTAGCCTGCGAATCTGATCCGTCGTGTCAAGTAATTGAGTAACTAGTGGGTTTTGGTGGTTGTTAATTCTTATGTTATGTCTATTA
Organism: Bombus difficillimus; assembly: GCA_014737525.1. Taxonomy (NCBI): domain Eukaryota; kingdom Metazoa; phylum Arthropoda; class Insecta; order Hymenoptera; family Apidae; genus Bombus; species Bombus difficillimus. The sequence goes on along the minus strand of JACXIT010000135.1, from coordinate 1,042,021 downwards.
CTGAATTTGGATAAATATCAAAACTTAAAAATAAATAAACATATATGGTATTTAAACAAACTTAATATCTAATACACTATGTATTATACGTAAGTATCCAAACTTTTTATATTTTTTTGCTGATAATATTTGAATTTTACTAAAATGTACAAATCAATACAATACATTATATCTAGTCTGTTTCCGTTACATCCTCTTTTTCTCTAGCTTTTATTTCCTTTTTTATATATCACTTTCCCTCTCCTACCTTGAATTATTTTCCCTACCCTAGATTCTATTAACACTGCTCTTATCATCTCCCTGTTCCCTCCGTTCTACTTTTCTACTATCTGATATTTCTTCTTTCCTGGCCTGTTCTTCTCTTTTCCTTTTCCATATAATTTCATTTAATCTTGCCAGGTTTGCTTTTCCACTTTCGTTTACCATATCTACCCAGTTTGAATCTTTACTTCCTGTTATTTTACCGTGATTTAGATGTAATACGTTTCTTTTATCAATATGACATTAGCATTCTGATTTTAATTTACAATATTCTCCACTCAAATTCACAATTTAATTTCCTTTCCTTTAAAAAGATTTGTTTAAACACACCGTATCTATCAAAAGTTTGCAGGTCCTTATTTGTGTGCATTTAATTTCTTTCCAACTCCTACACGTCGCTATACGCTTGAATAATTTTCAAAAAAGACGTAACGCGCTTGCACATTGCATCGAACAAGAACAAATTACATTCGTCCTGCGGCGAAAAAAGGGATTCCAAGAGGAAAGAAAGTATTTCGCTTAAACAAGAAAAAAAAAATGATTCACAAGCAAAACTTGGCTACGCCGGCTATTTCTGAAATAAAAAGGTAAAATTCATCGCACATATAAAAAACAAGAACTTTGCATTCTATCACCATTCTATCATGATCAGAAAATAAAAGGAAAAGGGAAATAGGAAAAATGTTAAAGAGAACAAAAAAAACTTGTCACAAATGAATTCTCAAATACCTTTTTTCTGTTCGTGCTCAGAATCGCAATCGCAAAAATTCCAAAAGTCTGGTTTATGTAACGAATCCTTCCATCTTTTTCGAAAGTGGTGAATTTTTCTAGGAAAAGTACAATCGTTAAACAAACGGTCCTGCCGTTTATTAGATTTACAAGTAAAATAAAGATTTAGTTTTAAATTCAAGTTTTATGTAGCTAACAAATCGAAAGGACAGGATAAATAAAATTTGTTTGAGATAAGAGAATAAAATTTTAAATTAAACTGTCCTTTCCTTTGTTACATTTATAAACAAAAATTTGTATTACAAATAAATTTTCGAAATTCTTGCGTGAAATAGTAAATGTTTATATCTATTTGTATAGATGTTATTCTGTTAATTTATCGTTTAGATGATATGGAAGTATGTTATTATTATTAACAATGATTTTTCATAACATTAACTTATTCATCTCCTACTGTGCTCAAAAATAAAATGAAAGAAACAAAGTTAAACTTAATAAAAAAGATAATTAACTATGTAATAGATAATTTTGTACTCTTTTCTTATAATTTTATCTAGATTTTTGTACCGACTTCAGAAAAGAAGAAAGGTATCTGTACTTCTTTTTTTAACTATTCTTTTTAATACTAATATATTGTATCTGCTTTTCCAAGTGCTTTTTTACTCCTTTTTCTTTTAATTCTGTTACAAAGACGCTTCAAGTTTCAAGCTTTAGCTTTTATTAATATGCTCAGTGTTAATAAGATTATTTTTATAAGCTCAACATTATTATTAAATATTTCATAAAAATACTTGACTTTCTGTAAACAACCTTCTTTGAGACATATTTTTTACTTTACCTCTGCGTATATTTTACTTTACTCTGTTAATAGGATACAGGACAAATAGTGTGAAGATTTCTTGGACAAACATTTTATTAAATTCTTAGATGGTGAAACTCCTGTATTATGAATTTTAAACAACAAACATTTATAATATAATCTGGTAAGGACAATATGTTCTTAATATTTTTGTGATTCTTGTAAATCACTATATTATTAAGTGTTTCATATCATTTTTAAACTCTCTACAATTTTCTGTGACTTAGGTATTTTAAGTGAAACCCATATTTTGTATCTTTAACGACAAATTTCTTATATCATTGTATACAATGCACACTTTGGATTTCACTTTAGTTTAAATTTCTGAAATTTGCCTAATTCGTAAGCTTCTTACGATCGTTTCTCTTTTAAAATCATATATTCCATTTCTTACATATGTACTTCTCGTAGTAAATCTTTAATTTCGTAAGTCATTCTATGATTCCCTTTGTTGAATGTAATATTCTATAGAGATTTACCACTTTTGTGATTTATGCGTGTGTGCATATGTGTATGTGTATCTTTGCAAATTATTAATCGCTAGATGCAGTAGAATATTCCGTATCCGAAGCTCCATTATTCGAACATTTCGCTATCGGAACAGTGTCTGTTAATAACAAATATCTTGTCCTGTTACAAACTCTAGTATTATACATTGTATAATATATTACTATACTTACATTATTATACTTGTATTTTAGGTAAAAAATTATGAAGAGGTCGTACTGTAATGAGGTCGTGCGTAATGGTGTATTATAATTCGATTACATTTTAAGGTCAATATGTACTAATAAAACTGGCATTTGTAATTGTCAAATCTTGTAGAATTATTTTATTATTAAATAAACTCTTTATTTTCAAATCTTCTGATTTCTGAATTATAAGATAGACGATTAATGAGCCTCGATCGGACCAATGAGCGAGTCAGACGTATTTTAAAAAATTTTTTTTCATGTACACATTTTTTATTTATTTAATTTGTACTTTAAAATTTATGCAGTTGGACGTATTTGTAAAATGAACATCATCGTTCCGCCCCAGTAGTTTAGTACACGAATGTTCGTGAAATAATTGTTTGGCTACATTTACGAATTAATTACAATTAAGGAAATCAATGACACTCGCTGTGCACCAGGCGGGTCTCATCTGTAGATAACACAAGAAGCATAGATGCTTCTGACTACACAAGTGTTTAGTTAAACAAATCAGTCAACCCAGCGAAAGCTGTGGCAGAAGATGTATGCGTAACGTACGCGGCTGTTCCGTAGATTGTCTTATTCCTGATTAAGGAACAAGCAATTGTTATGGATACAATCGATGACGGTTTCATCAAGGAATGTACAATGGCAGTTACTGAAGCAATTTCTCCGGTTAATATCAGATTAATGTCTGCAGAATCTGAAACAACAGGATTTGTATGTATCTTGCTAGCCAACAACACTCAAGTGATTTAGTATGAATCTTTCTTAGACTAATTATTGGTTATATAGGATTAGACGATTTTAGGATGAAAATAAATAGTCTCGAAGTACAAATGCAATTTTTTTATTCCGATTCTTTTTATTATTTATCGTATATCATACAAATCTTTTGATCATCTCTGACGATGTAACCATTGTTGACGTACGATATAACATGTGTGCATAGTCATCAAAGTGAAAAAAATAAAAAATTTTTCTAAAGCTGGATAGTTTACGCTGGGTTTTAAGCAACAATGAATGATGTTCTAACAATTCGAAGAGAGATATATTTTTCTTGGCACATAAATTGAGTTTATGTTATTTAACACTGGAACTACCGATAGTTAACACGAAGCTATTTCTACCAAAACCAATCAAAATGACTGGTCTTTAAAAAATACGTAATAATGGAATATTTTTATATTTATTGATTTATTACTTTCTTACGGAAGGAATTCCATGTTATGTAGTATATTTTTGGTATTATCAATCCATCTGGGACCATGATCCCTAAACGAAGGTTGACACATTTATAAAATCATAGAACCAGTCATGTTGACTGATGTGGTATTTCTAGTGTTAACATCTAGCGATCTAGCGATCGATCCGGAATTTTCCTGATAACTGATATCATCATATTGAATAATACGCAGTAAAAATTTTAAAAACGTGTGGGAAGTTGTACAAAACTAGGAAATTGATTAATTAGGGTTCGAAAAACAGATTGCAGGACCATTTTACACTTTGACAAATACCAGTCATTTTGACCGATATTAGTATAAGTAGCCTTGATATAAAATTATTTTGAGATTGAATACATAAAAAACAAAATAAAATTCATTATATTATTCTTTTAGTCATCGTTGCGAAAATCATTACATCATTGCGGAAAAAAATATAACATGAAATAGGAATTTTAAAATGAAATTGTAAAACCGGTCAATTTGACTGGTGTGGTAGTTCTAGCGTTAAGAAAATATTATGAACGAACAATGAAATAAAGATTTCAGGTTCAGTCCATGGAGAAATTTGTAACGAAGTGAGTGAGGTCTGCCCGCAATTGATCGATCAATTAGTTTTCAATTTATCGTATACGCGAATTTAAAAAGTTAGTATAAGTAATAAGAAGAATAGAAATATAAAAAAATTACACACGTATTTCAAGACTATATTTACATCCAAAAGAGGTCTCATATAACTACTATAGTTGAGCTAAAAAAATTCATAAAAGTCACTGCTTCTATTGTTGTTACACGAGAATGTCTCCTTAATGTAAATATCAATATTGATACTCGCGTTTCAGTGTTTCGTATTCGCTCATTTTCAAGGCAAGTCACGTTACAGATGTTATCGAATGTCTATCCAATTATTCACCATGCTACGATCGGGGAAAAAATTTGACAGCTACGGGCATGAGGTACACCTCGCAAATAACATTTATAGGAGTAGGTATGAACGAAACGAATTTCTCCTATATTTTAAGTTTTTGACGACTAACTTACATAGAAATTAGTGATATAACTAAATTACCCAAGTGTATACAAGTTGATCGCGACAATGTTACTTATTGGATTTATATTTTAGCTGATAATCCAAAATATTTCACTTACAAAAAAGACAACAATTTTGCCAAATAATGTCCAAACGTTAATATAACCACAGAATACTCGTTACCTGTTAAGTCACCTATTAATCTGACAGGAGATATTAGTTACGAAGAAACTGTAGCTATAGGTGACACTCTCGAAGTTGCTGAATTTGATGTCGACATTCACAGAGAAGATGACAAAAGTCCTCTGTCAAATACCGAGTCTTATTCTGCCAACATGAAAACTTCGAGCAATTTATATCTCTCGTCAGACGATTCCGACACCAAGGTTAATCACGAATGGATTACTACAAGCAAACGTATAAATAGAAAAAAGACGATAAAAAAATCACGAACAAATGCAATTAGTAGCAATCAGGAACTGATATTGAGTTATCTGAGGCTTTGTTTCAGTTGAAGACATTCTGACTCAACACCAAAATACTATTGTTTTGAATTACACCAACCTAAGCAATTTTCTTCTAAGCAATCTCAACCATCTTGACGTAGCTAGGAAGCTTATCGACGACATTAAAGTACTGAGCAACATGTTACGGGTCGTCTATCCGTATCCCAAGCCTAACACATCATAATACATAATAGAACAGGGTAACTAGAATTATCAAAAAATGGGAAAACCGTACACTGATCAGGATACCACCCTTCAGTCAATTTAATTACCTGAACACTTCTATTATGAATTTTCTTATCGCCATTGACTCCCTAAGTGTAATTAGATCGTTATAGAAACAACTTTTCGTTATAGTCTGAATAGATAACTTATTGGAATTAAACATAAATATCGTTACGCTATCGCCGAAGGGCGACTATCTAGCCAAGGTGTTGTTTAGGTTACGTAGTTGTTAATCAAGCGAATTCACTATTGTTAATCGCACTGGTTGCCGAATGAAATAGGCGCGAGGACAAACCAACGTATGGGTAACGAAGGGAATCCCAGGAGTTGGGTTTTCGTGGGCGAAATCGATGTATAGCTAACGCTACGAGCTACAGGAATGTGATATGCGGATGAACCAACGTATGGCTAACGAAGGGAGCCGCTAGGAACGTTTAGTAGTAGGCTTCGTAACATTCAGCCAATGGAACAAATACCTAGAGCGACAAAAGTATACCGTTGTGGGTTTCCTGGATCGGATATTACGATTGAGCAAAATGTTATATAGTAAAGAACAATATATATATTCTACGAGTCGGGAAATAAAACTGCCGAGTGTAATAGTCGCGATATTTATGTTAGATTCTAAATCACAAAATAAGAAATTGTAAAAGAATATTGCAACTTAAATTTAATAAAGTTAAGTTTCGATTCCGACGGAACAAGAATCTAATCCTTCTCGGTTTTCACACAAACGAGAAAGCAGAAGACAAAGAGTAATGTGAGATAATGCCTAACAGTAATTCGACGTACTATATGGTTACTGAAGAAAACTCAACAGGGACTTCGATACCCGATCTCGCAGCAAAGCTCTTGTTCAACTAATCCGTTTAGCCCGTATCATTATCCTTTTTATGGACCTACAAATTGAGGAAAAGGAGTAGCGGGGGATAGGAGTTTGTGCTCTACGCGGAATTTTCGTAGGAAGAATTCTTGATTCCCGTTGATCCTGAATTTTTTAGAATCTAATCCGAGCGTATAATCTCCAAATAAAGAAATTATATGACGCGAATGTAAGAATATGTTACCTATCTAGCAGTAATATCTAGAATTTTATTAAGTTCGTCTGCATAAGAGCTCATATTGAAGTTACTGGCAATAAGAAACTAAACTTACTCGCAAAAGAAGCGATGAAGAAAATACCTATACCAGACATCAGAGTTTCTCTTACCGACTTATTTACCGATCCCAAAATTCAAGCGATATCTTGACTATATAAACCATATCTTGTTTAAAGCAATTAATAGATAAATATAAGTTACATTAAAATAATTTTTCTAGATTAATAGAAATGCTTATGATGTTAACGGAATCAGTGACATTTAAATAATAAATTTATATGTAGTGATATGTATACATATAATATATATATCTGAATCATTATATTTTGTGTAGCCTGCTGATTCTGGAAAAATATATTATAATAAATGCTGCTTTCACAGATTAATTCATCACGAATTTGTATAGCTTAGTTAAAATAAACCAAGTACTGTTACTACGAATCGATCAGATTGAAATTTCATTAGCACTGTAATCATATTCAACTATTATATTTATTCGTAAAATTTGAAACAAATTTGAAAATATATATTGACCTTTTATACAAGCGTGTATTTCACAGAGGTCACAAAAGCATTTAAAATCATTTATCCATTAATCTCAATATTCGGTGGAATCATATTTAAGACGTATTATCCATACGTAGGCATGCTTAAGGTGGCTCTTCATACTTTATACTAATTTGTCACTAAATGTAGCTAAATATATGTTTGCAATAAATATATTGTGAGTTCTATGTACATCTTCAGATTTCAAACACATTTCGAATTTTATCGATATAATAATGGCAGTTGTGCATCATTACAGTGCTATTGTGATTTCAAAATGTTTTATATAACACATACGATACGGACATAAAAGTTTCCACGGCAAGCGATCAAATACTTTCGAATAATAATATATATTATTACGAGTTGTTACAAGTTTTCTCATTTTAAAAATACATTTTAAAAATATTCTCGTGATTGATCCGACGGAATTTGTCGCTGTTTGCATATGGTGTCAACTAATAAAAACTACACGAACAGCCATTTCGTACTGGAAACTATAACTAAAGCTAAAACTATGCTAAACTACAGTTTATGATTAACTAAACTTATTCATAAAAACGGGCAACTTTCGATCACCACCTTCCAGTGCATCCGTAACGCGATATGTCTTTGGAATAGAGGTAAAGAAGCTGGTAGCTACTGGACGAAGACTTGGTAATAGGGTAGAAAATCTCGTTAAGCTAAACAATCGATACTTCGAAGTACCGAGAATTGGTACTTAAGCATCGAACTACCGAAGTTGAGTACCCAAGTGCCATTAGGTTAGGTACCGAGCATTTGGTTTCCAAAAGACCCATATTTGGGAAACGATATTATGATACTTGTTAAACGCAAACGCTTAAACCAAACGAAGTCTAACCTCAAATAAATTGAATTTCTCTAGATGCTACATATTGGCTGCAGGTCGACTTTATAAAGCTAATAATAATAATATTGGTAAATGACGATCTAAAAATCCACCATATTTGACACTATCATGAAGTCGGCCTATTGCGTTTTTTAATAACTCGCATTAATATTCGGATTCGGCGCAATTTCTGCTGATTATTACTGTTGTTTATTACTTTGTATAAGAAGGGATAATTTAAATAATTGAATTCTATGAATCCTTGCTCATGCCAAAAAGCAATTTAGTCTAGAGGATATTTTAATAAATTATATTTTTGAAAAAAAATAAGAAAACTAATGAACATCTCCTGAGATAGTTTTTTGGCATAAACAACTAAGTATGTAGTTTTTTATATGAAATAATGAAATTCGTGGATCAACGCATAAAGAAATGTGATACTATTTAAAAAGAAAAATGCAGTTAACTAAGAAATAATTTACTGTTTCCTTATCAATATCGTGTTATTTACTCTCTACCTTTTTTAAGCAGATCTCCACTGAACCGGAGGTATAAAATTCGTCTGTAGTGGCGAAGATAAAACATTTCTTTCCATCTTGAACAATTATACGTTATTGTTCGAAAGAAACTTTCTATTTTCAAGCTGCACTAAATGGTTCATATGTATTTTCGAAGAATAAGCAACACGATATTTAAATCATTCCCTTTTGCACAAAGTAACAAATACAGACATAGTGCTACGCCAGGATATTGATATAAGTAACAGTAGTTGAAACCCTTATTTGAAACCCGTATTCCCAGTTCTCTGATATGAATTGCTAGAGTTGTTCCTTGGTACATTTTGTCGAATATAATGTACGAAGATTACGAGGTACGTTTGAAACCTAAGACCTGAGACATGAAAATGATTCACAGAGAGAGAAAGAGAGAGAGAGAGAGAACATTTCAAGGAAGGTCTGTTCTTGTAGGAATTCGACGCAGCAATTACTCGCGAATGCCTCGGCTTCAATTTCTCCTCGAGATACCAACCACTCTGGAACTAACAAAAAATCGAAGAAGTTTGTTTACGCGAGAAAAGATGGGATAGCGATCTGATGACGAAGAAAACGAAGAGATTTGATGGAACTTTGTGAAGCTTCTATAAGTAAAAAATCTATGTATGTATGATGAATTTTCATTTCGCTAAAATGTACAAGTATTATACATATATCCATGTATTCGTATAAATAGAGAAAAACGCAATCGAAATTCAGTGAAATAAATATCTGTACGATATTGGTACAACGTATAGAAACTTCAGGGTTATAAGAGTTGGAGAAAAATGACACGTGAAAGTGGTGTTAGAACAATAACTTATTTTTAATAACTCTCTAAATATTAGAAGTTTTATAGATAATTCAACTTTGCATTATATACAACACAACATTGTTTCATCAACTAAGATGAGATCACGAATGCGAAATCAGAAATATCTTTTAGGTAACAATGAGGTGATTGTTTGAATGTTGAGTGAATAATAGGAGGAAGACGAGTGATTAATAGGACCGAGTGGCGAGCGAGCGAGAGACAGAGAGAGTAGCGAGAATATAACGTTAGACATTTTTTTCTACACTAAACACTTATCTATTATAAGGCATACACTTATAGTAAAGGACACTAGACACGGACACTATTGTAATAAACAGCCGTAAAATCAACCAACACAAATCAAATTTATAAGATATATAGTGCTTTCTGACTTTCATGACTCGACTAGTATTTATAAGGGTATCGATTCATTTTAATATCGAAGTATTTGTAAAGAGATTTCCGAAACGTTAGTACCCATTCGGAGATTTGAAAAGGGTCTCTGAAGATCGAATATTCCGCAAATACAATGATTCAAATCTTACAAATTGAACCTTGAATATCGTGCTTCATTCGGATTTATAAGCACATATTGAACCTTGTCACTACCCTATCCTGTGCAAAAATAAATATATCCTTATAGAAATTTCATTCGGATCAACAACAATTGGCAATCAGTTCCAACATTCTCCCCCTACTGGCCGCGTCATTTTTCTACCGTTCTGTTAGCTCACAATCATGCCACTCAATTCATTGTTGATTACATATTCATCCTCCTTTCCTCTGCCACATCGTAGCAATCGTCGCCATCGTCTTCGTCTTCGTCTTCGTCGTCGTATTCGTTGCTGTCGTTCGAAAATCAGGTTTTTTCACGCGATCACGTCGTTTCATTCGCGACTGTTACATTGGCCAGCCTGTACTTGCAAATATGAGATGGTCCGTGAAAATTCGATTACCACGCCAGCTTTCCAACTGCATAAACAAACTCGATTTACATATTTTCTTTTCTTCTCGCATGTCGCGTTCTGTCAGCTCACGTAAATTCGATGCGTCACGTCCGCACGCAACAAGAATGAGCGAAAAAGGCGAAGAAAACCGGAAGAGACGGCGTCCATGCTACTCTATGTAATCCCTTGGCGAGTGAGAAATACCTGAACGCTGCAAGAATCCTAATGAGCTGCTCTTCATTCCGCGGCTGTCAGGGGTGGCTAAATGGAAAATAAATGATAACTAGGACGGACGCCGTGACGCCTTCGAGAAGACTCTTGTTTCACGATAGTGTTTTCCATTTAATGTTCTTTGGGTGGATTTTTTTAACATTTCCTCCGTTCCATATTAAACAGTATCTAAAACACAAGTCATTAGTTATATTACAGGGAGCTATTCACATTTTATTTAGTAATATATTTAAAAATTGTCCATGTATATTAATATCACAAGTGACCTTTAATTTCACAATAAGCTTTTTTTTAACGTGGTGTGAATCATAAAATGACACTCTGGAGTCCATGGGAGTGTAGTGTGGGACTCTTAGACATAGCGAGAGGGGGCATAGGTCATGTTATAGTTGATTATTCAGAGAGAACCGATTATTCCGATCGACTAACTGAGACAACAAAGCAAGTGAAACAAATGTGACATCACACAGAGAGACAGCTGACTAATCGGCTCGCGGTACTACTATTTTACTTTATCTCTTTACCTACTTTATTGCTTAGGCTAAAAACATAGCGAGCCGGTTTAGGTCGCGGTGTATCTGATTATTCAGCTGACTGTCAAATTAAGTCTGGGTAAAATGTACATAGCGCGATTATTCCGTCGACTAGAATTTACTTCTTACTTTTCAGTTAAGAATAAATCAGTTTTTTAATTGACGTGTTAGGAGACAGTAATGATAGTGAGAATAATAGTTTAGGAGTTAAATCGTGGTTTTTAGCAAATACTGTTTGAAAGAATCAATATAGAGGTCATTTAATTAACGCGGAAAGTTTGGATTTTAGCGAGTTTTACTACTTATACACGAGGTGGTGTTAGATATAAGTACCCAAGAAATACTCTCGATGTTCAACAATATAATTTATTTAACAATCAACAATCCTCGCTTTTCGACTGTTTGCTTCGCTGTTACACTTGACCATTCTTGTCACACTTGAATATTCGGCGGAAGGACCGTAGGGATATCAATGATACATTAGGCATGTCGACCTTATGCTTCGATGATATTACGCTTTGCGTTGCGAAGCCGTCGGAAAGCTCCGTCGTCGAGTGCCACCGCAGTACCCTTTTACCAATAATAACGTTTTTTTTTAATCTGTTCGTCGTTAATATTTAGGAATTTCGTGAATAATTCACGAGTCCAACGGGCTCTAGCGGTTATCCGAAACCTGCTTGTAACCGATCAGGAAAGTGTACTTTCCTGCCCGCGCGCGTGGTGTAATAGCTTCTTGAATCACCTTCGCTTTGCTGTGCCCGCTCAACGTTTTGAATAGTTGGGGTTTTGAGCGGTATAAACACATCGTGGGTTCTTTCGCTATTTTCGCGCTGCTTATGTTCGATGTTGTCGAGTACAACGAAGGCGGGTTTTAGTCGGTCTATTGGTACATTTACATGCTTGTTGCTTACTTCTATGGTATAATTTTTTTCGCTTCGTTGTATCATCTTATATAGCCCGTCGTAGGGTGGTTGTAGAGGGCCTCCGATCGCGTCATAGCGTAAAAATACATAAGGCGAAGTTTCTAGTTCGCGGAAAACGAACGTTTTCTTCACGTTGTGCCGTGTGATCAGGTGTGGCCTGATTTTCTCTATCTGCTCTTTTAAACGGTTCGCGTATTCCGAGTTGGCCTGTTGATTCGCTGGTACAAAGAATTCTGCCGGCAATCGTATGCCGGTACCATAAACCATTTCGGTTGCCGCTGCGTTCAGGTCCTTCTTTATAGCAGTTCGTATACGCAATAAAACAATTGGCAAGATTTCTACCTAGTTGCTCGTATCGTGGCATTTGATTGCTGCTTTCAGTTGTCGATGCAAACGCTCTATCATCCCGTTGGATGCGGGGTGATAGGCTGTCTTGCGTAAATGCTTGATGCCGAGCAACCGGCATAATTCCTCGAATAATGTTGATTCGAATTGCCGTCCCTGATCAGAAGTTATTTTAAAAGTCACGCCGAAACGAAATATCCACGTAGAAAGGAGGAACGAAGCAACGGTTGCCGCTTCCATATCGACGATGGGAATGGCTTCGGGCCAACGCGAAAAACGGTCGATACACGTTAGAAAATATCGATAGCTTTGCGAATATTGCATCACGATAATGTCTATATGTATGTGTTCGAATCGACCTGCTGACGCTTCAAACGTTCCGACTGGAGATGCTACGTGCCTGGTGACCCTACATCGCTGGTGTCACGTAAAATAAAAAAGAGAAATCGAAGATGAAAATAAAAGACAAAAATAAAAAAATAAAAAAGAGAATTTATTTTTTAACACTTGTTTTACAGTAAGTACGATTTACTTCTGAATTTCAGCCGCGACTTTTCAAGACTGAAGCTCTTACAACTTGACTTTCGGTGGGATCCGATTCCCCTTTCTTTGTCACCCTTCAATATCCCCACTATTCACGCGTTTGTTAGGGGTCCGTGACCTTTGCCACGCACACCTTCTTCTCGAAGATTCGGCGAAAGGACCGTTGGGATATTGAAGGTTCATTAGGCACCTCGCTTCGGCGACATACATTGTCGCCGAGTGCCGTCACATCTTTATTTCCGTCATCAGCCCATCGGTTCCGAAGCGCGGCCTGGTCTCTGATGTAAATTGAGATGCGGTTGATCTTACATACCCCCCTCCTTAGATTGATTTTGGTCCTCCAAAATCTTAGTGCTTCTGCAGATCATGTCTAGGTCAATTAGCTTTTCTGGTATCGTTATATAAATATGCGTTGTTAAGTTTTTCTTGAAATATCGTTTCTTGTTTTAACGGTAGAATTTCTATTTTCGCGTTGGCTAGATATATTATAGTTATGAAGATCGTCCTGGAAAATAAGGTTTTAAACGGTTTTCATTGATTTTATATTACCTTCTATCAACATTTCATAATAAGGTGTTTTAATTTTTTCAATGGTGTAGGGTCCTAACCATTCTATGTCTAATTTATGTTCTTTATGATCGTTATGTATTAAAACTATCACCTCCTTTAAATATTGACTGTGGTTTTATTATTCGTCGTCTCTGATCTCTTTGGTACCTTTGTTTACTCTTAGTCAATTGGTCGCGAGCTTTTGAAAGTCTAGAATCCCATTCTCGTTTTCTGAATGCTACTTCGTCTGCGTAAGTGCGTTGTGGATTTCGTGAAATTGTCGAGGGTAAATTTGCTTTATGTCCGAATGTTAATTCAAAAGGTGTATAACCGGTCGAATCATGTATCATCGTATTGTAAGCTAAGCATATAAAGTTTAAATGTTCGTCCCATTCTTTCTCTGAGTCCTTTTGAACACTTTTTAACATGTCTGCTATTACAGCGTGAGTTCGTTCTAATGATCCATTACTTTGAGGGTGGAAGCTAGTAGTTTTAGTATGTTGTATTTTGAAAGCGTCTTCGTATTTTTGCATTAGCTACTAATAAAATTTTGTCCTCTATCTGTTTCTTAGGTGCTGAAAATATGTATATGTAACGGTTTAACAAAGAATTCCAAATAGTTTCTGTTTGTTGGTTTTTTATAGGAACAAGGATAAGGTATTTCGTGAGTTCGTCGTGAATGGAAAGTATAAAGGAATTGCCTCGTTTCGTTTTCTTCAACGGTCCTAATATATCCATTGCTATCTTGTCATTTGGTTCCAACGGTGTATCGGTTATGCATGGTTCTTCTTTGGGTCGAATCCTAGTCATCTTTGCGGTTTGACAGGTCTCACAGGTCTTGATGCGTTCTTGAATTTTTCTCATAAGATTTGGAATCTTGTATGGTTCTCTTATTCTATCATATGTTTTTTGTATTCCGGGATGCCCTATTAAATCGTGGTTCTCTTGCAGAATTTCCTCGATTTGCTCTTCAGTAAATTCCTGAATTGGTTCCCATGCTAGTGTAAATTCTTTATCTTTATCGATGCTGTTGTGGAATAGAATCATTTTCTTGATTTCATTCTTCTCGGTTTCTGTGAAGTCGTAATCTCCGAAACCTATCGTTCTATTCTTTTGAAGGATATTCCCTATCTTGTTGAGCCATGCTCGAGATTCATAGTCTCCAAGTCTTCAGTTGGTAGAAGCTTTTGTCGTTAGGACAGATCTTTAAGTATTTTGGTTTCTCGCTAGATCCGATCCAAGTTCTGCGTTAAGTTCTTCGTTCGTAAGTGTAACTGGTCGTGGTTTATACTGTGGTCGATCATTGAAGCGAGCGGTCTGTTGCTTGCGCGTTCTGTCTTCACGAAAATATCTTTCGATGTCGGCGGCGCGTTTCTCGGCTTCAATAACTTTGTACGGCGGATTGACAAGTAGAACTTGTCCTATTTCTGTTTTTAATCCTCGAGTAAAATCTGTTACTGAATCTTTTAGAATTCTGTCGCTCATGGCACGTCTGGTTATTTCGTCTGGGTATTCGTTGGTAATACTATACTGTAATTTGTTAAATGATTTTCTAAAGCGAATAATATAGCTTTGTGCGCTTTCATTAAATCCTTGTCTAACTTCTCGTAATTGGTCTTGGTGTTCCCGAACCGAAGCTTGAGTTGCTACGTTCTGTCGTAATGCTTTATATAAATGTACGTATTCTGATATATATACGTTACGTATTGCCGTAGCTGCTTTTCCCGAAATTTTCTCTATCTTAATCATTTTTAATAATAAATGTTATTCGCTACACATTACCCTCATCTCTCTGACTTCTTTAATAAATTCTTCTACTCCTATATCGTCTTCACCGTTAAGTTGTGGGATACATTTTAATGCGTCTTTAGCTTTAAGCTCTGGTTGTGTAAAACGTTGAGTGAAAGCTCTGTCTTCGGATAGCTGAGGTGGCATCTGAGGTATTGGAAGAGGTCCTCGAAGGGTTGATTCGTCTGCGGTTATTAGGGAATTGGCTTCTGATGCATCTCCCATATGTATTTTTGCTAAACTCTTCCCTACTAGTGCAATCTCTGCTGCGAATTTTTTGTTTTCTTCGTTTGCTGCGCGTTAAGTTTCGTCAATACGTAATGTGAGTATATTGATTTGTTGAGTGAAAGCTTCATTTTGTTTCTGCATTGCATCTAAATTGCATCTAATATAGCCCTAACTGTTGGGCCTATCCCACTACTAGTTGAAGCGGCGCTAACAGTCTCAACTTTATCTTTTCGTGGCGTTGCCATTATTATGCTGGTTATACTATTTGTGCTTGAATCGCTAGAGAAGCTGTCTCTTCTCGTTCTGTATTTGGTAAAAGAATCCAGAGTTTCCTCACCTTGATCGTTTAGCCCATAGGAAAGGTTCCGTTGCGGCGTTCCTTTGTCGAAATGTCAAAAGTGTTTGCTACGTTGCAGTGGTCCGTTGATCCTCAATCTTCAAGGTTGACCGTAGCCCGAAATGCGTGGTTTCGTTTACTTGAAGCTGATAGATCCTGGCACGGATCGCCAAAAATGTCACGTAAAATAACAAGTCACAATTCAGATTATAAAAAATATAAGAAGGTTGAGCCGAAACACAACTATTAACTTTCATTTTTTATATTGCACTTTATTATGCACCTAATAATTACAATTTAGTATATACTGAGTTGGCACCTATAAAATAGATCTAAGGGTAGAGACGCGGTAAAAAGATGTTGACTGTTCGAGAATTAGAGAATCAGTGAAGACCCGTCTCGTGTCATTACGGAGGAAAGCTCGGTGTGGGTGTGCCTTTTTGAACTAAAAACGCGGATTCGTTGTTCACACTTTTCGGTAGGAAAGTGAGGGTGTCCTTGTTCATAGGAAAAACCTGATTTTCCCTTAGACAAACATCCGCTTTCTCCGTAATTTGTAAGAGCGTACAATAAACCTAAGGACTGTTTTAAGGACCATCCATAAACCGAAAATACTTATATGAATAGAAATGAAGTTAAAAATATTCGGTTTATGGTGGGTCCTTAAGAATATTGAGAGCACGCGGCAAGGATGTGCAGACATCTGGTTGTCATATTGCTCTCGGTGTGCGGCCTGGTTCCTGATGTGCTTGACGTTACACTGTCATGCTCAGTTTCTGCAGTCTTTGTTTATAGATTGCCAGACGAAGCGCGTCGTCACCAGGTTTTATAAATAACTGCACTAAATTCTTTTTTCCAAATCTTTGAGATATTGCTAGAATTATTGTCCAACGTTGTACATCAACCAGACAACTTTTTTACTTCTTTCATAATAACATTAATTAGTACAAAAATTTTCATTATTGCGAAAATAAGTGCAGCCCGTTTTGGAATCAACCCGAATTTTAAAAAATTGGGAACATCTAAGAAATGTTGCCAGATTGCAGGCTCCATAATCAGAAATTAGCCAGACTGCTTTTTTCTGAGTTTTACGATAATATTGATTAGTATGTCAAATTTTATCCTTGCGAAAAGAGATGCAACGCACTTATATTTTTGACCCATGGATTCCATCGGAAATGAATAGCCAGACAATTGATTTATTAACTAGCAACATTAACTATGTCTAGATAAATATAAATGATGTTTGGCAACTAAGTGTTAAAAGATATTCACTGTCTCTTGCACTGGGATGAAACTACGTTTCCTTAATCCACGTACAGTATAGAACACTACGCAAATCACCTAACTACCAAACTGACGAAACAAGATTATTTGAGGTTAGTTAAAGCCACTAGTTAATTGAGTCGTCTCTCTGTGTGACGTTGCATTTGTTTTCCTTGATATATTCTCTCAGTCAGCTGAATATTTAGCAATGACGTAATATTCACTGTGACCTAAACCTGCTCGCTATGTTTTTACCCTTACCAATTAAAAACACCATTGTGGAGAATTCAATGATGGACATATCCGGTGTTCTTCCGCGCTACGGCCTCTTGCAATTTCTCCCACCGCAGGAATTTCTCAAACTGGTCCAATGTATAAGCATTATACTTACCAACACATTACAATCGTATTTCTTTGCAGTTTAAAATATCCTCGCCGACTTCTCTCACTGCTCGAAAGCCTGATTCGTAATAATCCCATAAACGTCACATTAAATAGCTAAGCAAATGGACGTGACTCGTTCTTTTGAAACCATTAAGTTATCTCCCTACAAATTTAAAAGTGGGATAATCGAAAATTTTAGTGGGATTCGCGACTTTTCGTTTTAACTGCGACTGCCATTTACGTGCCATCGATTGCCATCTGTGAATTCTATTTCGAAAGACTTTGTAACTAATGATAACAATCTGAATGATAATGATGATAATCTGAAGATCTGTACAGTTAATCTCGCGGCCCGCTTATTGTGCAAGTTTTATATTGAACCTTTTGTTAGACGTTTAGCTTTGTACACATGTTTTTTTTTTTTTTTTTTTATCAAGATGCCGAGTGTACAGAAAGGAAAATTGCAAGAATTAAGGATTAACCAATTAGAAGAACTATTATACGAACATGATCTGGTGGTGACTGGTAGTTAGGTTGAACTGATTGCGCGTTTGTTACAAGCTAACCCGGATATTGTGAAATCTCTTCCGACTGGTACAGAGGAAGTTTATGCAAGACTTTTGGAAGATGCAGCAGCCGAAAGTTCTATAAGTAACTTGGATACGTAAATTTTGCTATAAATGATGGAAATGACGCGTGCGGAAATGACAGCCATGCAACGCGAGCAAGAGGTTCAACGCGCAAAAGAGCGAGAGCGAAACTTACAACATGGGCAAGAGTTGCAATTTACACAACCTACAGAGGGTGCTGTTACTCTTTCCATGCTTCTGACGATCAGAATCAAGACGATCGCTGATCTTTTGGTTGAATTTTCTGGCGGACCTAAGGATAATTTTCGTAATTGGAAGTAACAGTTGAAATTACTGCGAGATACTTACCGTCTGGAAGACAATAGTGTCAGAATATTAATGGATTTATGCTTACGTGAAAAAGTGGCAAAATGGTTTCATTCGAAGTCAGACCATTTGAGAATGATGGTTACGGATCTCCTTGACAAGTTGTACGCGTTTTTGATAATCGATCAAGTAAAGCAACGTTGCGCAGAGTTCGAAAGACGAATCTTTTTGCGAATATTATTTCGACAAAGTTACGCTGACGACTGAAGTCACCGTCGACCAAGAAGAACTCGTTGATTTTATAATCGATGAATTCCCAGATATCCGGTTAAGAGATCAGGCAAGAACGCATCGTTTATACAGAATCATTTCGTTTGCCAAGCCACCTAGAAACAATCGAGACCGCACGGAGGTGACAAACCCGTGGATTTCAAAGACTTTGCAAAAGGAGGAAACATTTACACCCACGAGGGAAGCGGCTGTACGCGCAACGGATGCACCAGCAGTCTTGTACAAGACAAGTTCGTTGCTATAATTGTAACGAATTGAAATGAACTAATCTCTATGCGACACCGTGCACGTACGCTCCCGTAACCGCCATGCCATCGTCATTGACTCCCTATCCTCAACGCTACATCCGTCCTGCTCCACGGTTCCGTGATCTGAGCCGGCGCTAGGGGCTAGCCACTCCTGGATCCCACCTTGCTCTCCTTAGTCTTTTTTTGCACACAGAAAAAAACATACATGTAAGGACATTCGTACCATGTAGCATGATCGTACCCTTGATAGTTTCTTTGGCTATCAATTCTTGCAAGGAACGGATTACTCCGAGCCGTCGTGGTCATCACCCTGCATCGTGATCTACGGCTTGATCCGATCAGCAGCGACAACTGTCCACTACCGTCTTATCCCTTCCCACATATCCTCTAGGTCGTAGCGTTCATTCGGCAAAACAGTCCGAATCCGGAACGATCTCTTGAATTTCGGAAGTAGCTTCCGGCTTGCGCTCGTGGCAAGTTCACTGGTCCGCAGCACCAGCACTAGTTCTCCTGCAGTATACATCTAGGCGTCTCCCCTACTCTGGTCATACCGTTCCTTCTGTGCCCGCTAATTCTTCGTGATATGCCGTGCAACATATTTTTTGACAGGTGGTTCAATATTTAAGTTGGTTTAATAAAAGGTTTAATATTTATCTTTATGTGATTACGATATCGAACATTGGACCGGAATGAAAATGTCATACGTTGACTCATTGCGCCGTTGCGGCAGTATCCTTATCTTAAAACACTTTCGAGTACATTCCGTCATTTAAACAAACTGGAAACGAGAAATTGTACGCAAACCGGCGCTAAAATATCAAGTTGAGGATCACTTCGTCATTTCAAATCCTGTTGTTACAACCGGGGTAAAGGAAAAAATTATTGCCAATATTTAAAGCGTCTCACGTCATGACTAAAGTACTCGACAATGATCGATATGTTGTCAACGATATTGGAGGTTTTCAAAAGGCGCGCGTACTATTTACCGGAATTATCGGCCCTAACCGAATCAAACGTTGGTTTTGTGATATAACCTAAAGCTGTTATTAACAAATTAGTGTATTTAGAATTAAGTATCAATTGGTAACGTTACGCGAATGATCTTGTGAGTCATTATAGTACGTATTAAGGTATATGTTACATTTAGATTTAAGCATTAATAAGTAAGTTGTGTAAATTTAAGTGTTGTGTAGATTTCGTCATCATCTGTCCATGACCGCGATCAGTCACGAGTGTCAGGACTGACCGAACTGTAGATGATAAAACGTGAAAACCTCCTTTGAAGACCCGTGTCAGTCATCGGCGTTCGCGACGGATCGGACACCGATAATCTGATCACTCTCCATCATCGAACCGTTAATGATCAGTTTCGGTCAGTCGCCAAGCAAATGTCAAAAGGTCCAGATCCGAGATTCCGATTGCCTTCGTCACATTAAATAGCTGAGCAAATGAACGTGACTCGTTTTTTTTTTTTTTTTTTTTTTAACCATTAAGCGCTCTCCCTATAATTTTGATATATGAGAAAATATTATGTTTTGACGTTATACTATATATTGAAAGATAAATTTTCGTTTTCTGAGAAATGCTTATTAGAACTTGATATTCTTCCCTTTCCCCGTGGATCTTCATTTAGTTGTTCTGCAGCCATATAGTGCATTTAGGAGTTATGCAGCTCGGAATAACAGAGCCTTTTAACAAAGGCTCAATAAGGAACCCAAGGTTGGCTTCTTTCTTCCCATTGTCCTCCAATTAATCAAAAATATCTTTCCTTACTGTCGTACTGCTGTATGCTTTATCATGTTATAAAAGTTTAAATAATAATAAATTCTCCTTTGCCACAATTACCATTAATTCTTCCCATCTGTCTTGTACGTTCAGTATTTTTCTTAACATATTCAATTCCCTAGGTCTTAACTTTTTGAATTCTAATGTCTTCAGGCAAATTGTACTTTGCGGTATTCTGATTGTTCTATTCGACGACTGAAACAATTCTGATCTTGTAAGACCCGCGCGGCGATCTTACAAAGACCATACAAGTGCGGTCCTGAAATTATGCATTCTGATTATTCCGGATTGATTTGTACTGATCGTACAATATTCCAATCAGCATGCCCGTTAATTGTTACTCACTCCCTTTTTTCGTGTCTTTTCCTGTAGCGGGTGTGAGATACCTGTGCTGAATGATTAGAAAAAGGTTGCGAAATTTCGTTTGTTATTCGTTACGCTAATTATTACCGATCAGTTTCTAAAGATCGAGTTTATGACACTTTCGACTATTGGGAGACAAATATTGAAAGTGTTGTAAAAGGTATTGTTAGAAAGCGTTAGCAATAGCTAGAATCAAACTGGTGTTCTTACTCAAAAATGTCTCTTGTATTCGAATACAGGTGTCACAAAAATACTTATAAATATCTTCGCGTATGTTCCTTCGGATAGTACATTTATTAATGTTATATATGAATCATTGCAAGAATCTAGTAGGAGTTACTAAAAGAAAAAAAATGTAGATGAAACATAATAATACATATAATACGTATATTTACAAGAAGCAGACGAATCAATCCATTTTACATTGATTTAATAGTAAATCAAAGTGGTATTTTTGCTTTGGATTTGTTAAAAACAATCCATTTTCGTCAGATTATTCCTGATAGCGTGGCTTTGATTAATCCATTCATAATCTCATATAAAAAACATATTGAATCTATACTCATCGATTTTGACGAAACTTATATACAAGACAGTTCTCATAAATTTATATCTGCATTTAGTGACATTCTACAGTCAGAGATGTTTCGAGAAAAATTCTTCCAAATTCGAAATTCATATACATACGTTAAATGGTTAAACGGTTATCATAACACAGAGTGAGAAAAAATTATGCATTAAATAATTATCGTCGAATGCCAAAAAAAACAAAGAAATCTAAAAACTATCTACTAAATTGGTTCATATTTTATACACAAATTTACACGAATATGCAATAATATTTAGCAAAAAAATTAACAAAAAGATTGGAATTTTTAATATCATATTTAAATAAATCATTTCTGCGAAATATTTTCTATGTAGTTAGATTCTCCATTTCAAGAAGTACACAATCTAAAAAGATCTTTTTTCTACGTCCTCAAGCGTCAGACATATTCCAAAAAATATATATTCCACCCTCAGCTTTTAGGAATATTATTATCCCTTTAATGTAGATGACAGCGGATATAAAAATGCGTGGAAAATATTTTTTCNCAAAAAGATTATAATATATTGAATATACCCATACAAATTTAGATTGATATACAGACTGTTATAGTCAATTCAAACATTTATATTTAAAATCAATGTATCCATTGGTGAATCGTATATTTAATTTTAACACATTATTGACAAATATAATCACAAATATAATTGTATAATGACAAACATAATTCTAATTCTATAGGGTAGGCAAATAAACTACTTCTAGTATATTTCAACATTTGAATTTTTAATTTCTAATGTTTCAATTTTCAACACTTCGATCAATTTCAAAACTTGGAGAACATAGGAAAGTGATAATTGTTTCCAGAAATTTATTTCGAAATTCGCAATCTTTTTGTTTCTTAATTGATTATTTAAAATAGTGTCAATCACTTGAATATGTTATTAAAGATCCAGGTGGAAACATAATCGGTTGAATGTTATAATATTTAGAAAGAATTAATTTGTTTTAGAAATTTTTTGTAATTTGATTTGATTTTCTCAAATTATATACAATCGAATTCTCAATCTTATATTTCTGTGAATATCTATTATATCTTTTTTCTTATAGCTTCAAGAATTTGTTATTTTAAAGCATTGCAGTTATGCGGGACGATATACCTGCTGATAGTTGGAAGTTTCATATATATAGCGAGAGACAAAAGTATTCGTCCAGTTAGAATGTAGAAATAAAGAAAGCAGTATTTCCTATATTATTATTTATAGTCGCCTATATAGTCCTATATTATATTTATATAGTCGCAGACATTTGCAACAGATATATATAAATAGAAGTCAATTACTATAGTTAATTACTGTAATTACTGTAGCAAGTACTGTAAAGTTATTATTGTAAATATCTATGCGTAATATATTGCTACATATATTTAAATACATTTAATATATAGAAAATATTTCTCTTTTTATTTCTACATTCCAACTGCATCAATACTTTTATTCCTCACCGTATATAAAAAAACCTCAAACTACGAGTAGGTAAGTCGTCTCGTATAACTGCAATGCTTTAAAATAACGAATCCTCGAAGCTGTAAGAAGAAAGATATGATATTCACATAAACAGATTGTAGAATAGGAATAAGATCGAGAGTTCGATCTCCTACGTAAATATAAAATGCAATTATCGTATACAATACATTCTCTAGAATTTCGCGCTTCTATCCGTTTTCAATAGCCTTACTTGGAACGTTGCTCGAAAATCGACTGACTCAGATTCATTCGTTTCCGTCTCCAACACGGAATTCTTTTCGTTTCTCTTCATAGACGACCTGGTTTCAAACCAAAAGGATTCTCGCGGTTGCTGAGATGCCTTTTTTGCGTTTCTCGTGCGCAAATCTCCAGAATTCCGTCTACCCGCTACGAGTTATACCTTGGGAAGATAAACAGAAGACGAGATGGGAAAATTTTGACAAGATCTTTCACAGAATATTTACTCGAACAGGAATTTCGGTTATAACGATGCAACGCGTGTTTTATCCGCTTCTACTATTTGTTTGTTGAATAATTGATAATTACGATGCTCGTTTATTGCGAGCTTGCACAGCGACTTCTAAAAATAAATTTTATCGTGTCATTATATTTTGTAACAGCTCTACTAAATACCTAATAAATCACTCTAGGTCTTTCTACTTGTGATTTTTTAAGTAAATCATATTATGTCAGAGATAAATAAATGTTCACATATTTCTGAGTGACAGCATGGATTCTATTTTTTTTAGTTGCATTTATATAAACATGAATTTACATAAACATTCTCAGTCCAAGCCGGGGACATAAAAATTAAGGTAACAGCAAATATTTTTATATTAATCCTTGAAAGTGTAACAGTCGGTTAGTGGATAATCTAAAACTTTCGTATATTATTTTATTACGTCTTCTAAAACTTCTATAATATCCGGATAATTCTAATTCCGGATAAACCATAATCGTTATGCAAAAAATTTTTGTTTCCGTAAAAAAGGGGTGACGTTGGCTTACTTCCATTTGCCCTTTTTCTTCGTAACGCGTTCGACCTTTTATCTATTGGAGAAATTTTTCGAGAGGAACACCTTTAGAAAATTCCTCGGGTATCGCGCAGCAAGATTGCTTCGATAAAGTTTAAGATCGCGTTGCTGAAAATAACTGTCATTTAACATTTTTCCATAGCGTTCGAGCTTGAAATGCGTTTTATAATATGTGCAACGAGACCTTCGTAGAAGAGGTAGTTTTGCATGCTAATCAGTGCGAGGAATCAACCCTCTCCTCTTCACCAAGGTCACATATTTCAGCCTCATCGGCTCTCTACTGACGTAAATGAGCTTCTTACTTAAGCATTCTGAGTTTTCGATGTTCGGTATCGATCTGGTCAGTTTGTCTCTTCGAGCTTCGACGATTCTTCAAGTCATTTAATCGGGTCTTGACTTTCAATGTCGAGAAAATGGCGTTGAAATAACGTTTATCGATCTTTTGTATGAAAGGAGTAATAAAAGGTAACGTGTAGAAGGTGCTAAATAAGAATATTCAGAATGTTTATTGTTAAACTACATACGTTGAAATATGACACTGATGAAAAAATCATGGAAATATAAATTACGAATATCTGGGTAGTCTTCTCTAATTCGTTAATATTAATAATGAAATTTTATAAGTCACAAGTTACAAATTACTAACGATACGAAGATTCTTGAAAGGACAAGTTTGACTTCGAAACAAGTGAGATTTTAATTTCTCTATACTATCTGACATAAAGTTGTAAAATTAGAACAGAAAAGCCTACAATTTATAACTCAACATTTGTCGATTCACTAATATTTGTTATATAATACGTGTTATATTTATTAGTAATATTTATATAATAACATTTGTTCACATAATATTTGTTAGCAAATTATTATGCAAGAGGATCCTGATGTAACAATATTATCTAAATTTAGTGCAATGAAGTTTCATTTTGCATTTCCTTCTTTTTTTAAACTATAGTACCGTTAGAATAGTTATATTTTGTTTATGATGAAACGTGTTAACTGGTAATTGTTAGAAAGAATGTATTATATATAAGGTGTTTGACTAGAATCAAATCTATATCCTCTTTGTTTCTAATAATTATAGGACTTAACCCAAATGTGACTTTCTGACAACTTTTCAAGAATATCTACTGTTATTCTACATATGTACGAAATACATGTACACCCTTATTTACGACTATGTGAACACTTACAACATAAGTAAATTATTAACAAGTTATGAAGATCTTAACAAGTCTTAAAGATCATTCTCTCGTATGAAATGACATAATATTATACTATATTATTATAATAATCTCATCAATCTTTTTGATACGACACAATTAATTTCTGCCTTGCATATACTTATTTGTCGATAATAATTTTTACCAATATTGGCAATCGTATAATTATTATTATATCTGTTGCTATTCAGTTCTACGTATGTTACGAACAATTGTACAATACAGAAATTGATCTTATAGACTACTTGCAGTTACAAAGAATTTAAATTAAAAAACCGTGGGGGTCGACACATATTACAAATTATTTCTATAATGAATATTACATTTTCATCAATTAACGTTAAGTACTTAACGTGCAAAAGCATTCGCAATCTAGTTATGAAATTACAACTAAAGGTCAGATGAGCATACATATTTTTCCACGGACACGTAGCCAGGAAAAAGTTTGTCCAAGGGAAGTTTATTCTTTCATTTTGAAATATTTCGACTCGCAAAATTGCCCCTTTCACAGTTCCACCATTTAATTTCGAGCAACCCTGCATATTAACGAGGATCTCTATGGTCGAGAAATGTTCCTGAAAATAAAAATTAGCCGGCGGAGAAGGTTGGCTACCAAGGTACAAAGAGAATTGAGTTCATCCTTGGGCAACAAACAAGCCAGTTGATGCTTTCGCATCAGACCACTTGGAACTTAATAACATTCAGCATTACCACGTAATACGATTACCTTCACGAAAACTGCATGTATCGGAGCCACGTAATTATACCGGTATTGTCAGCGAGCTGTTACAAGAGATGAATACTGTCTCTCTTGTTTGTTCATTAATCTTCTACCCCCTTCGTCTGTCTCACAACTTAACGACATTTTCTCATTACTATGTATTTGCTTGCCTCATCAAAGTTTCGCTAATCTTTCTCTCTCTCTCTCTCTCTCTCTCTCTATCTATCTATCTATCTATCTATCTATCTCTAATTTACTTCACACTCAGAAATGTAACGGAACTTTGACTAATAGCATCTTTGATGTATATCCCTTTTGTTATACTTTAAGGTATTCTATTAATAGCTCATCTCGTCAGCCATACATGCCATTGTATGCTCTTGACTGTTATATTTACCTTGTAGCAATATTAAAACAAAAATTTCTATATATATATAACTTAATTTTCCTACAAAACCAATATAGCGGTCAGGAGTATATCATGGCATAGCTGACAAAAAAGATGAGTTATTAATAGAGTACCTTAGATTGTTTACAGTATAACGGAAAAGACAAATATATATAATAAATAATTATATATATAATTTATGTTATACGTGTAAATGTATTAATTTCTATATATATATATATATATATATATATATATATATATATATATATATATAAACACTGTAACAATCACCTACTTTCAGAAGCAACTTTCACCAGGGGCCGCCAAGTTCTATTATGAACTTAAAAAATGTGAATATTTGTTAAAAATCACGTGACACCACAGTAATCATTGACCGTTATCGTGTTAAACTGTTTGGGAAGTTCTTAGCTTTTCCAGAAGTGGAACGTGGTTATTTATTATAAACTTTGAAATATTTATTAACATTTATTTATTATTTATTTATTATTTTCAATTTATTATTTATTTAGTTGCAAAAGCAATGAATTGCTGAATTTAGCAAACTTTTCTAGACAAACACTGGTTGTTTAATGAAAAATGTGTTTTTTAATCAACATTAGGTTTCGTATCGATGGAAAGTACGCTAAGAATGTTGCACTTAGTTGATTAGAGAAAATAAAATACTTCAAAATTTTGTAAAGAGCGCTTGAAGAAATCAATTTCTAAAGAAAGACAAAAAATTCTTCAAGAGAACAATCGTGAAGTTACATAACGAGTTGTCACCATAGAAAATAGTGTAAAGTTAAATACTGTTTATTAATCATTCCTAAATTATATATAACGAGATGGTTTATGCTTAAGCAAAGAATATGAATATTTTCTGAATGCAACTAAAGCAATTGAATTTAAACTGAGATTCTTGTGCATTCTATGTATCTTTACATCTTTAAATCTCTCATAATTGTGCGTAATTATATATGTATGTATAAGTAAAAAATAAAATTTTTTTTAAATTTTCGTTTCTCCACAAATTTTATGACTAATGTTCTATATCATAAAAGAGAAAAAAAAAAAATAATTATCAAATAAGTTATAATATCAAAAATAGATTCAAAATATTATTTAAAGAATTTCATTATTAAAAACATTCATAGAATTTTGAATATTCCACATTAAACACACTTCATACCGTAAAAAAGGATAAAAAATCTTATTATAACTTAGTTTTCATTTCTACTGTTAGAAATTATTATAGCGATGAAAGAATTACAAAAAATGATACTTTTATCTTTTCACAAATCGTAAATCTTTTTTATTCACTTTAAAATTTTGTGCACTGAATTGCAGAAAAAGGGAGATACATATATATTCCCTTAGCACGTAATATTTCACATGTTTCTTCGTAATTTACGAATAGCGTATAGGTATATTATCAATTTGTCCTTATTGTGCGCACAATCAATAATAATTATTATTTGAACATGATCAATCTTATAATTAGTCACTCAAGAAATTTTGCTAGTTAGTTTTCACTAGAACGACGAAAACATGAGATTTTCAGAAAGTTTTATACATAAATAAAATCTTGAATAAATTTATTTGTAATATATTGCATTATACTTATTTGCGCATATAATCGATTATAATTATATTGTACTTATTTGTAAATAAATGATAATATATGCTAATATATGTGTATAAATGCTAATATATAATGCAACTGTATATAATTTCGCAATACAAATGACTCTATAGCCTGTGACGAGTTTCCAATACAATATTTATTTACTCACATCCTCACATTTTTTTTTCATTTCACGTTCTTTTTCACTCACTTTAGACAACGTACGAAGACATTCCTAAGACAGATTCAGTCACATTTACCCAGAATTCTTCTTTCAGAGCCTAATTTCAAATGTTCAACTCATCTTTCTACCTTTTACACTTAGAACTACTTGAGATTATAAACATTCATATATCCACATTCCAATTCCCATATTCTTTAATTCAATTCTCCTCTCTTTCTTTCCCTTTTTTTTTTTTTTTTTTTTGATATCTTGCTTTCTCCCTCACTACTGCTATTTTATCCATTTTCTATCTGCTGAACCAGAATAAATAAATATTTTGAGAAGTTTCGTAAAACATCAATACATAGTACACTTAAATATGCTCTTTTTATTATTCTCTTTCATATTGTGTTTTTCTTTTATTTTCTTTTGTATTTTGTTTTTCTCCTTTTAACTATTGATATATTATCCATTTTCTGTCTTTATAAGTTTTAGCCATAGGTCTACCTCTAGAAACAGAAGTCAACAACTTCGGAAAATCTTGTAAAAGACCAATAGTTCGCTCAAAAATATCCCCTTTTACTTAAATAATCAAATATACTCCATTCTACCTAAACATCACAGGATCTTTACACTCTTTCAAATTCAACATACCAGACATATCCCATACCAGACATAACCCATACCATAAAAGAACACCTAAAAATTCAGCCTACAACATCACAAATTCCTCGACACAACAACCAAACACAAGAAAAGGAACTCGTTTTTATCCCCTCATCCGTAAAAAGTACTCGGCCCCGAAAAAATGGACGTAAAGGAGAAAAAATTGAGGCAAAAGGTAAAAAAGAATGCAGCTCGCAATTAAGTGTCCTCGGTACGGCCTGCAATCAAAGAGGCTGGCTTCGCGGAATTGTAACTGCACCGCATGCCAGCTGCTGCATTAGCTACATGCAGCTCGAAGCGGCTCGGCATTTGTAGTGGGGTTGCTGCAATGCGCAACGGCCACGCCAGGACCACACCGTTTTACCCAGCGTGTTTAGGAATTTCATTAAACGTTTCATATGACGAATTAGCCTCTTGAGATGAGGAGAATGGGAGAAAGGACGAGGGGTAGGTTGGTAATTAAGACAGTTTTATAGCGAGTCTTCGAAACGAGGGTAAAAGTTTCTTATAATGCTATATCTTGACGAGTGAAAAAAGTAAGTTTGAAGAAAAAAGGCCGAGGATAGAGAAGCGTGTATTGTCCAAATTGTCATTGAAGATATTTTCTAGAAAAATGTGGATTTTTAAGATGTAGCTTCCTTGCCCCTTAGTTTGAATTATTGAAAATAAAAATGTGATAGGAAAATTTTCGTAGATATATATATTATTGTTTATACAATGAGGTGTGTAGTTGTATGAATAATCGGACATTTCATGGAAATCGATATCTGGTCGTCGTATACAATTCTAAGGAATAGTAGGGCAAAGGTTTCTTACGGTACTAGTGGTAACGAGTGAAACGAGTGTATTTTCAGAAAAAAATATTAATGTATATTGTATACAAATATGAAGAAGAATTCTAATAACGGATATTTTTTAGCAGATAGTTTTCTTTATGATTCGGTTGAATTATTGAAAATAATTGCAAGGAGTGGATTTATTAAATTTTAAAAATGCATTTTGTTTTTTTTTTAGAAAAATATGAGCAAATTTCCCGCAATTTGTGTATATTATGTAATGATTGGAAGTGTAATAACAGAAAAGAGACTATATAATCGACCATTTCCAAGATATATTTTGAACGAATCTGCAAAAAGGAATACAATATGATGTGAAGATATTCGTTTGTAATCTTAAGATTATATTACGCGTTTAATGGAGTTTAACGGAGCGTAGGAATTCTGCAACATTATCAAATGATATTAATTTATAACGAACAATAGATAGGCACACGAACATTCTGCTTTAATAAGACCAAAATTATTACGTTTATGGTTCTCGTATTATTGAATCACCCGATTCATTTTTTTAAACTTGATGCAGACAAACGAGTTTTGTCGAACGAATATCTTACTACTCCATTAGATTATTCAGGGTCCTGTTGAATAATATGTACAAATGAGCATAAGGCGATTCCGTATAAAAAAAAAAGAAAAAGTAAAAAAGGAAAAAGATATATAATCAAATTTTTTTCATTCGAGGAATGTTTCAGTTCACTTGATAAATTTTTAATCTCCATTTTCTCGGATACATATCCTATACAAAAATTTTATTCCCCATTTTCTTCTTATTTTTTCATAACGAATCAACTCACGTCTGCTTGTACATGTTATTTCTCCGAATTCTGCACAGAGAACTACATACTCGCGACAAATAAAAATCGTCGCCCGCTCGCGGTAAATATATGTATCTACATTTGTATACATTATATACAATTGTCGCGCATCTGACAGTGATCGTTACTTTGTGATACGCATGTAGATATACAGGATTCGACCGAATAACATGTAAAAGCGGACATGTGACTCCTTGTGGAAAAATAACAAATCCTTTAAAGAAATATCATTCTATATATAAAATAAGAAACTAAGTAGGGAAGTGATATACGAATGTACATAAGATGGAATTAATGTAGGAAGTGATATACATATATGTATGTACAGTGCACACATAAAAGTTCACTTTCAAGAATTTTCACTCATAAGAATTGTAATAAATTTTTAAGATAGTCTCACTGTTTGAATCGAATATGAGTAGGTATTGATCATTCAATCAGATATCCGAAATATGTTAATACAATGCAATATTATTTCTACAGTTTTACGAACATATAAAGTTTATAACAATTCCAAAATCAATAAACGTTTCGCCTACTGTAAATACAAAATTAAGAAATGCGCGAAAAAACGATAATAAAATAAGATAATACAAGATTTACATTTATTTCAGAAAAAGAGATTTAATGAGACTAGGAATCTGAACCAACGGCAACGGTTAAATCGTGACTGTCTGCGATTACGATCATTTAAACAAACCTCTGGGGAAAAACGTCCGAAAATTGAGTCGTGACTAATCGTGAGAGATCAACATGGAAGACAACAAGTTCGCGTTCTTGTGAGACAGAAAGAGATGAGTGGAGTGTCTGTGTCTCTGTGGGAGACATTCATAGTACGTCACGCACATGGGGAACGAGGATCTTGTTTCCCATGTTGATTTTTCCCGACTCAATCTTGAGGTGATTTTCCCTAGGCTTCGGTATATGAGCGTCGAGACCTGTATATATGATCGCGTGCGCGATCGTGCGGCCAACGAGAAAAAGCGGCAGTCTTCGACTGGCACGCGACGAGAAAGTCTATCTTATGATAACATTTTTTTATTAGACTATTTCTAAAGTTTCTTTGCTTGTTTTCTGTCTTCTGAGGAATCCCGATCCTTCTGACATAGTTTTTTTAAAGTAATATCCGTATTTAAAGCAAAACTTAGTGCCCAGTAATCATAAACGTTGAAATGCTGCAATAACTTCCATCTAATGGTATTTGCAATTCTATATACTCCTACATTTTTAAAAACACACAAGTTCTCTCTTCACAGCTCACTGAAATTTTATGTATGTACGTACCTGTATTCCGAAAAAGTGAAATTCGTCCAACCATTCGTTTCACTATATACGATAAAAATCGCAATCGAGTAGATTTCGAAGAAACAATTTTTATTTCGACTGATCTTCATTTAAATAAGTTATAACAAAAAGATGTAATGGACATTTAAAATACAATCGTATATCCAGCTACAATACCGTGATCGCTATACAATGACAATTTATACACTTACTATTTACATACAAGACATTCACATGTTTTTTATTTTTTATATTATCTTCGTCCTTTCTTATCATTGATTTAGTCCTCGTTTTATTGCGATAATATTCATCGATCGTTACAGTTATTATTATCAATTATCGTTATCGTTACAATTATCATTATTATCTTTATATCGTAAACGTAGCACGTTGACGCTTGTACACACGAAATTGAACGACGCGATGCAGGCGAAATTCCGCGATGTGAAAATCGCACGTCACATGATCATGTTTTTTTTTGCTTTGTGACGCGCGTTTGATTGTCTATAGTATGTATTTCGTACGATTACATCTAAATTTCTTTGCTCCTATTATCATTTCAATCGCTTTTTTCACACAGTATGGGCGAAAGCACGCGATTTTTTAAATATAGAGAAACTGCAAGATTTCAAAATTACGAATTTTTTAAAGGAAATTATAGAATTCCGATAGGTAACAAAAATTTTATTTAAAATTTAGTGTCAGATAATATTTAAAATAAATATGATTGTTTGAATTGGTAATAAATTATGAAATGTTGAATTTTGACATGAAAATAAGGTTTATTTATTTATTTGTTATGCTTTTCGTATTAAATATCTAGCGTAATAACGTCCAAAATATCAGCGTAATTTATGTCGATAAGAATTTATATGAGAACGAATGATTTTTGTATTGAGAGCTTGCAATTTCTACAGTTTGATGTGCGTACTCTTTAATTATGTCACATGTCAAGAAGAATTATCTTCAGTGGTACGTAGTATGAGTATCCATGTAACATAAAAGGGAAAGAAACAGAAGAAAAATGTTTGAAATAATGTATCACAACTCTAAACATTATACATACAGTAAATATTTGCACAACTAAGAATTTAACAATATGTTTAAGAGTATGCTATCAAACAATTTTATGAGCCATATAAAAAAATGCAATAATAATTCTTTACTAAACTAACTCCTCCATAACACTATATGACTCGAAAATACCCACATGTATCCTTCCTTTGAGCTTTAATACTCCCTCACTTGTATAAGTACATCTGCATTAAACAATTTATATACCTCAGTAATCTTTCTTTAACACAGAGAAAGAAGATAATTGGAAGATTCTACAGAAATCGATAGTTAAGAAATATTTTTATGTCTAAAAATGTATATAATTTCATAATTCAAAATTTATCCAGGCAATCGCTTGCCAATTTTTCAACGCCACATATCGCAACAAATTAACGCTTATCGGTCTCAACACGAAGTGAATTCATTAAATAGCATAATTTAAATGACATTTTCCTGTGATCCCCTTGAACTTTAATTCTGTATTAATTTAGTGGTGATAAAACTTAATTCTTCTCGACTCGTGACTCGTCTCTCCATTATTATAAAACTTTTAGCCACCATCTCGTAACTTTCTCGCCTCGTACAATGTATTTATTGTGACACATTTAAAATACCTATACTAGAAAGTATGTTTTAGATTTGGAGATCCGCACGACTGCACCAAGGGAAAAAAAATTAAAACAAAAAGAATGGACAGCCTGTCTGTGCATTTCTTTTTCGCGATACCGTACTCACCTTTTGTATATTAGTGAAAAGTCTGTTGTATTCGCGAAGCACTCTATTCTTTTCTCTCTTTTTACGATTTGTCGCATTCTTAACATACGAAGGAACAATTATGAACGATTACCTCGCGACGATTCAAAACAGTTTATTTTATTTATCACACACAATTATCGCTTATTATTGCTTGCTCATCGTTCTGAATCATGGAAATTCAGCGTGAACGAGAAAATGGTTGCTATATACATGTATTACTTTGATGATAGCTACGGTGGAAGTTGGTAACTCGCTCTTTTATTTTCAGCTTTGTTTCATCTTTTAACACGTTGGCTTCCACGCAAATTTTATATACCTATGTATTTTACCCTGGGAGTTGCGATACATCGAGATATACTACGCCATAACATTTAATTTTTGCAAAATATTATATCGCACTTGCGCACTTTTTTCTGACAATGTTATCTATCTAAGTCAGTCACATCTTAGAAAATTTGTTAATCCATGAAGTTTATCTTATTTTAATCATTCTAATTAATTTAGTAACTTGGCAACCAACGTGTAAAAAATAGTTTATTTTAATACCTTTATTTTTTATGAACTACAAAAATGTATCAACTTAATTTAGTTAAGCGTAATTAGATTTGAAAAATATAAAACAAAACATCTTTGTCCCTATATTTAGGTTCAGTTCTTTAAATGTTTCTTTCCAGCTTTGACGAAGTTTGTACTTATCGATATTTACATATTTAACCACGCTTTGCTTGAAATTTTGATTTTCCCACTTTTGTACATATATAATAATTATTAATAATTATTAATTTAAACTATCCACCTGTAAAATGAATCGAAATATATAATAAATAGATGATTATAACATATAATAATATTTCCATTTCAATAAAAAGCGGCGGTAATTGTGCCAAAATTACTTGCCTACTTTCAGTAATTGAAACAATAAAAAAATCTAAAACTTATTTTGACGGATTTTTTAATTTGTGCGTTAAATAAATAAATCTCTCTTTATTATTTGATATCTCACATGTTTGGAATTCAACCCACGAAATGGGGTATTGGGAAGACCCTACAAAATACTAAAATACATTTTCTAATAAAATTTTGTTTGCCTTTCCCCTCTTCCGAAGTACAAATTTCTGAGAAAATACAAAAAGATAAGGAAATTTCATACTATTTGTTTATTGAATTCCACAGAAGTATGCCGAGTGAAATCTGTGTTTTAATCTTGTGTCCATTTAAAAAAGCGCGAGAAAAAATAAAAAAGTTTCACTCGGCTCGTTCGTTAAATTTTATAGTTCAGTGCCCTATAAAACCTCTTTGCTAAAGAACATTGAGAAGAGTACAAGAGAAAAAAGAGAAAGAAACAATTCATATTTGGTATCTGCACGTTTATAAAGATACAAAAGAAAACAGGAAAATTCTATGAAGCTCATTGAGCCAATTTTACATTCAGAGAAACGAGAGAAATAGAAAAATTCCATAAAATTGGTCCATTCAATTTTACAGTTCAAAAATTCTCTATTTGTTAAATTACATTTCGGGAAGCACGAGAAAAAATAAAAGAATTTTGTAAAGTTCGTTCGTTCAATCTCATAATAAATAATTCAACAAAATCTCTCTTTTTTTTTCATTTTTCAAATAAATTCAGACACGAAATAAAGAATACTCTATTCTGTTGGGGTTCCCAAGATTAATCAATCACCAAATTACTTTCCTTCCACCGCAACCGCGATTCTACCAACGTAATCACATTCCCATCAACACTCGCATTGTTACACCTACGAGAGAAACCGGAAAGAGAAAACTTGAATTCGACGAACGCAGATGTACGTACGGCGAAATTAATCCACGCCTTCGTCAATTTACTCTATCAAGATATTACTTCACGCTTTACGCAATCTGCCGGTCAGGTTTCTGAAGAATTGAAGCGTACTTGTTTCTTTTTTTCTCAGCTCTTCAGCAATTGAATTTCGCCCGCACCAGTCCTCGTCGCCTAGATCCGACTGATGGTTTTAATTAACACTTAAAATTATCTGTATTGGGGGCTTGTTGCGCTTATCGATCCGTTTAATCTTTCCTATTTTATGACCGTGAAAGAAAATTATGTCCAATTCATGTAACTTGATGATTTCTTTCTTTCTGATTTTTCAAAAATATTCGTGGACCGATCGAGTTCTGATTAATTTAATCCTCCCATTCCTAACGATGCCTATAGTCGCCGTTTATGCAAGGATCAGCGAATACGAATGTCAACTGTAGTCGAGGTTGCGTCTATATAATGAACCGTGAAGAGCTGGAAAAATGATTAATTCAGCTGCGACCCTTGAACCTTCTATGTTTCAATTTCGCTTTTATTTCGGTCAGAAAAAAGACTTTTAATGTTTTGAAACTAGTTTTAGCATAAAATTGAAACGAGAAATCACACATATTAATAAAAATTCGTACTTAGTTTCCTCAAACTTAAGAAATCTTCTAGCCACGCAAAAAAAGTCAAAATTTATTCGAATAACGAATAGCAAATAAAGATAAACAAAGTGATCATTACTCGCGAATCACGAATAATTTTATTCATTCTCAGAATTTATTCGTCTTCACTAATACTACGATTGATTTGTAATAAAAATAACTCGCTGAACATAATTATTAAATTTGTAATCAATCTTTAGCAAACCAATGCATAGAGAGAACAAAAGCGAGTAAACATAAATATTTGCGCTATTTACAGATAAATATACGTATAATGAATAACAATTAGCAAGCTTTAATAGCAAATAGCAAAGAATAAGATATTCGCGAATAAAAGTTTCGAATCATTTAATTAATTAATTGATTATTAATTTATTATTTATTCGAATAATTATCTAGATAAAGGTTTATTCGGGCAATGCCTCGTTCCGGGTCTTATTTGTATATGCGACACTGTGACATTTTCGGCCAATAAGCATGAGTATCTTTATGATTGTGTTAAGTCTATCAGAAATAACCAGTCAGACTCGCATTCCTTCTTTTAATCATTACCTGATCATCTTCTCAACTTTGTGCTTATACTAGCGTCGGCTGTAATAATCAGCATTAAGATGATGACTTATTCTGTACTAATCAAACGACATCTGTGTTTATATTTTGATTTTGTGTTTAAGTACTAAAAATACGGTTCTTTGAGGTTAGGTTGGAAGAAATAAATTATTGATGCATCTATTAATTTCTTTAAAGTTTGAGGTTAGTTCTTTGTTTAACTTTTTCTTTGCGCAAAGTATATTTTTGTACTTTTTTGTATAGATAATAAGGACTTTTGATTAATTTTGCAATGGTTAAAATCACGTAACTTTTTTCATTACTTTTGTATTTATGAATATAAATATTTTATTACTATTTTAGGAATTATATACGTGTTTGAAATACACGTGTATTTAATGGCAGATTTTCAAAATGATTTTTCTCGAAACTGAAGCCTCATAGACAGAAACTTTATTCTTCATCTTTTTACTTATTTTCTCATGACGAATCATCTTTTTCTCCGTTATGCCTTTAATTATTGGGTATCCTGTGTATGTTTGCATGTTATGTGTATTACATGCAGTTTTTCACTTACACATTTGCCATAAATATTGTATAAACATTCTACTAATATACTTTAATGTTGTGAACCATAGTTTTCTCTTTGACAATTGAACTTTGCCAACAGTTTTCTCCAATGGAAGATTTTGTAAAAAGTAGTTGCTAAAAATAGTTTATTCACAAAAACTTAGTAAATTCTTTGGCATATACGTATTGCGACGAATCTATTTTTGGTCGTTTACGTTGTTTTATTAGATTTTTTACTAACTCCGAGAATTTTTACAGTTTGTCCAGAAGGGACATTCGGTAAATTGTTATAGCAGTGAGTATATATATATATATATATATCACGTACATGTTTCACTAATATGAAGTATGTGTACATTAGGTTCAACTTTACAACGTAAGTTGCAGTAGCAATAGATCGGAGAAGAAGGTAGTTGAAGTATTTCTTGTGTAGCCTTTTAGTTATGTTAAACGGTGAATTTGGCCTTAAAAATTGCTGTGGAATTAAAATTTCGAAATTAAATTAGAAAATTATCGTTCATCGAGTTCTATATTTCTTTTTGAACAGACTTTCGAGAGAATTTTTAAACTAAAACGTTAAACTAAAACGACTCAACATATGTAGCTTACAAGTATCACGTATATTTCTAAACTTTCTTTGGCCTTAAAAAGTTGAAAAAATTAAGGCTAGAGTGAAAAGAAATTAAAGTAAATCGAAATTAAATTAAAAAGTTGACAAATTATATTTTATCGAATATTTACAATTCTTTTTAAATTCAATAACATTTATTTCGACTAATTTTTCGAGCTTTTCTAATTAAAATGTTAAACTAAAAGGAATTTATAAAAACTTGCAAGTATACATTCGTTGTCCTTTCGATTATAAAAATTTTGGGAAAATTATCATAAAATTAAAATTTTGAAATAGAATTAAAAATTTGAAAAATAATTTTTTCATAAAATATTTATATATCAGGTACTGAAAACTTTAGATTAATTTTTCTCAAACATTCAGTCGTTCTAAGCAAATCTTTACCTAATTTATAAAAAGATATATAATATATCGGAAAAATTATGATATAACAGAAAGTAAATGGAAAATTAAGACTTTACCGTTTAGAGAATATCTGTCATTTCGTTTGAAATTAAGTAAAATTCGAAAGAAATGTTCAAATCTGTAAAGCTGGAAACTTCAATTAATGAACAAAAACATAGATATATTTGTTTTATATACACGAAATCACACTTCAACTGGTTAGTCGTTAATTTAAGACCAAAATAGTTTCGATTCAAATATTCAACAAACGCGACTTGCAAATCTTTTCTTTCTTTCCGGTCAATCAGTAATCATATGAAATACTACAGTGTAAATTTTGTCCAATAACTGGTATAAAATGTGCAATATACAATCGTAGAGAGCTCATAAAAGACGACGTGGCATTGCGTCTATTCGTTTATGAGGCCAGTCAGCGAACTTGATTGTTTGATCCGTGAGGGTACGTTACGCGTCGCAATCCCTTGGAAAATTGTCACTCGTTTCATTAATATGTATTAAACAAGGAATCGCTGTAAGCTTATTATACGCACCACGATTTCAGGCAAAATAAATTTCAGGAGAAAGGTTTTAAAAATAAGAGAAACAAATCATACCAAAATTTTTAACAATCAAACGTTTTATTATATCAAATTTATAAATAAAAATTCTTGTATTTTAATTGATGAAAAAAATGAATGCTCGCAAGAATTGTTAGAAAAGAGAATGCTAAAAAAAGTTACATTTGTCGTGTGTTTTATTATCATAAATGAAAGAATATAAACCACCAAGACTTGAGTAACAAACTATATCAAAATTTTGAATAAAATTTTGTTTATGTCAAAGTTTTGATTAAAAAAGAAACGATAATAAGCAAGTACCAAAAAATGTATTTCCTTGAGAAATTACATTCGTCGGGTATTTTATTACTGCGAATTAAACAATTTTTTAACAGGTGTTAAAGAAGTATAAAAAATTGTGTAATGTTTTTTTATCCTTTTCGTTTCCTTTATCTCAAGAGTCTTTTACGAAAATGGAGATCGATGAATAGGTAATTAATTAAACATTTAAATGATTGTATTGAGACAATCTTTCTCTTTTTATAAATTTCACTAATAAGGGAGTTAATCATTAATTAATGTATATTTTCGAGGCGTTCTCCAAATCGCTTTATTATTTTACGGAAGTAAGGCTATTTTTATATTCCGTTCCATATTACTCTTAAATATCTGTGTGTCTCATTCAACTACGAAATGAATTCTTCATAATAGTAGAACCGGTAATTGATTAAACGCCTGCAATTTTTACGGAATAAAGATTCCAATTAACATTGTCGAATAAAAGAACTGTATTCTGATTACAACAGAATTAACAACAGAATGCTTATTTTATTTATTAATTTAATAATTAATTAAAATTGTTCAAATCCTTATGAACAATTATTTTCTTTTTATTTAATTTATTTTAATAATGAGCTGTATATCATTAAAATTATCAACATTTCATTCATTTAAACTTTATATTTTTATCATAAAATATACGATGCGTGTTGGCATATTTTTATTACGAATTGAAATTAATTAAAAATGAGTAATTTAATAATATTACAGGTAATATTAATATTATCTTATTTAGATTAGTTCATAACATACGTAGTATATTACATTAATAAAAAGAAGAAAAACAATATTTGACAGTTAAAATATAATCAAGTTTTATTTCTGGCAGGCTAATACAAAAAATGAATATGAAACTATAAAAAGGTTCCAGAACGTATTTTTTCAGAACACATTTCTTCTTTTTTTCACTAAAAATGATTTCACGTACATGTGAGATATGTATGGATAGGTATGCAGCGAATTTCCCTTATAATATTAAACCTTGCAGATAAAATGGTCATCAAAATTTATAAAAAATGCAACATGAGCATGTAGATTATTAAATTAAAAGTACTTAATAAAATAAATTAAAACTTCGTTTATAACGAAAATTTTCCTACTTTTTATTAACTTTAATTGTTTTCAAGATTAACAAGAAGCAAAGTAACAAAGTTTTCTAAATACATCGAAACATTGTAAAAAAGCGACAATTTATTATAAATTCATACATGAAATAAAATTAAATTATCTCGCGATCTTACAATTGAGAAATAATCATATCTGGAGCATTAACTCCGTAACAAAAAATAAACGAAAACGCATCTCAACATAATAAAGTAACGAACATTAGATAACGTACTAAATTCGCGAATTAATATTAGATACAGAATTTTCTTCCGACACATTGTTCATCGCTGGTTTATTTTACATATGCGATTGTTGACACGTAGCCCATCATTTTTACAAACTAAGCACTAGTCGTTTATATGAGAGAAACACTATTTTTCCGGCTATCGATTATCGCGTTACTGAAACGACGTACATATATTTACAAATTATTTACAGCGGACGTTAACACGCGAATTCTATCACAGAGAAACGATGAATCAAAATTAAAAAAAGAAAGAAAAAAAGGAAGAAACATTAGAAGAGACAAAAGATAGAAAAGTCGTACAATATCATAGATAAGATTATCAGACTTTGATTTATTGCTGATCAATCGACGTGACTATTGACGAAGCATAAATTAAACGAAATATTCCACTGACAACGAGTTAATATTAATTAACAACTAAAGGACACGCACATCGACGAATTAAAATATAATGAAATCTTACTTAACCAGACTC
Source organism: Bombus difficillimus (assembly GCA_014737525.1). Taxonomy (NCBI): domain Eukaryota; kingdom Metazoa; phylum Arthropoda; class Insecta; order Hymenoptera; family Apidae; genus Bombus; species Bombus difficillimus. The sequence goes on along the minus strand of JACXIT010000135.1, from coordinate 1,001,041 downwards.
TGATAAAAAAAGTTATTACATTGTACAATATCTCTCGACTTTATCTTTATTTTTAAAAGCTTCTTTGATTATGTTAGTACGAGCTTTCGATCATTTCGAATCGACCTTTTTCTATCGACTAAATGGCACACTTTACTATCGATTTAATCGTTCAAGATTCCTTATTCAAACTGTTTTTCGGAACATCGAAATGGCGTAGATGCACGTAATTAATTCAAATAGAATTTCGCGCGGGGTTTTCAAGGTGCCTTCGCTAATTTGCAGTTTGAATTATTCAGTCCACAACAGGGAATGGCTTTTTAATTGATTTGTGATTCGTTTTACGTCCTGCGTAAAAGTTGGGCCATTCTTCTCGAAAATTTCGAGGAACGAAAATTTTATTAAAATTCGAATGTTTATGACATAACGATTTGATCTATTTAGATATTTATAAACTCTTATCCTTTAAAAATTAACAGGAAATATTGATCACAGAGAGTTAAATATTAATGTTTTATAGTATCAAAATGTACGAATTGAAATTGTATTATGTTATTGGTGAATTTATTCTGGATAAAGCGTAATTTGTTTGCCTTTTATTAAATATTTAGAGTTTTATTAAACGTTTATAGGATTTCGCTGCTTTGATTTACCAATAGATGATCATATGTTTATTATTATTACTAATCTTTTAAATCCTATTCATGTTTTACCCTAAACGTCTTGAAACATAAATCGTTAGATTCGCCGAATGGAAATTTTATTAGTTTCGAATGTGTGAATATTTGGACAGTTTAATATAATTGTAAAATTGTGCTGTTGCTATTTTTTAAATGACTAGGAGCTAAACAAATATTATCAACCGTACAAGAAAAATAAATAAATACTCCTGAAAGAAAAACAAAAACTATAATCACATCATCTAATTAATTATCTACATAACACTTAATATTCAAATAAAATTTGCGACGATAAAAAATATATATTTTTTGTACATAAATATTCGTTATTTAAACTAACATTAAAACTAATTGCATTCATGGTCCGATTATACAGATGCTATGGCAGAAATTTGATTGTTAAGTCCAATATACACATAATTAAACAAGTCAATATTTTTTTCAAATAAGATTAAATAAATAATCGGAGGGAAAGTTCAACGAGCTATAATTATTTCTGTATTGCATTTTAATTCTAAAAGCAGCCATTATACTTTCTTCGAAGGAAGACATATTTCAACTATAAAATGAAGAAAAAACAAAAATATCACAAAATCTATAAAAATCTTCGCAACAACATGTTATAAATTCTCTACATAAAATCACATAACAACAATGAACGATAAAACATACAATAAAATACAGAAAAGAATTAAAAAACAATCTTTGCGATGTTATCGGTTACCAACATTATCTCGATCATCTACTATCAATGATTTTAAAACGCGGCGCTTTTTCAACGCGTAAACAACAAAATAAATAGCTTTTCGACGATGAATATCACTAATCAAACAACAACGATAACAATAACGACGATCACTTTGGAATTATATATCACATCATAATTTTCTTTTAAGAAAAAGAAAATACGTAATACCGTTGAAATCAACGTCGGGATCATGTCATGCAACGTGTCATGTAATAACATTATCGGTGAGCAATAATACTAATTTTGCATTAAAAATAACAAAGACTACACTGTTCATTTCTTTTGTCTTTTCTTCGAATATAGGTCAGAAACGACACTAAAGTCGACTATTACTTAACATCGAACCTTGAATCTCACTATCGACCGCCTAACATCAGGCACAGCGAGCTCTCGCTATTAAAAACGATTCTATTCACTTTACCTTCGAATAAATGGTTATAAAACCGCCTAGTCGACATCATTGGTTATCTAAATATATTACATATTAACTCTCGAGCTGCCAATCAAATCCATTACATTAATAAACATTTACTTGCTTCGAAGCTTCGATAATTCATTATTCTTTATAGTTTATCTTTCTTGTAACTTCTTCAATCTTATTGATAAACGATTTCAAGTGGAACTCGAGTTATCTACGAATCGAACAGCACACTTGGCCACCCAATACGACGCAGATTTTTTTTAAGAATCGAAACAAAAATTAGGCGAAGGTGTCTTGACGAGCTTAACGAATCGACAAGACATATTTTTTGAAGAAAATCTTCATTCTTTCTTTCTTACATGTCTTTCAAAACATAGTTTCTTGTAACTTTCTCCAAGATCGTTCCCTGACCCATCGATCGATCGATTCCAGCGTGAAGCGCGTGCCTTTCTTTTCGCGAGAATGTCGCTTAAAAGTACAATAGTATCGATAGTATTGGCAATGCGATGTGATCTACGCGTTTCATGCGCGTCTATCTGCCCTCAGTGTGCAATCTCTGTGATCGTTTCGCGATGGTATATGATCTTCGTGTCTCTGTGTTCTCTGTCCACGCGTGCTACCGGTTTCTTCAGCCGTCTTGTATAGTAATGTCTCCTTTCTGGCGTGATAAATATTTGAATTTAGTTTCTTCCTCTATCATTACTTTTTTAGCAAGTTTTGTGGTTTCGATGTTTCAAACGGTATCTGTATTATTGTGAATCTTTCGAAGGAACTGGCTACTATTTTCTGAATGGTTTCGGCATAGTCTCATATATGACAGATTTTGTGGTAAATTAGAAAATAATGGAACCTAATATGTGGCCAAAATATAAATATGTTAAAGTTTCAATAAATAGTTCAGTAACAAACTTTAAGATTTAAAAATGATAATATATACTGCCAGCCACAAGTATCAGTTATAATAATACTAATTACTATATATAGGACACCTATGTCGTTATATCTGTTGAAAAGCTCTATCAAATATTATTCTACTTTATATTAGAGGACACACATAATATGAGTAAAATAATAGATCTATAACAAAATATTTAGAAAATAAAAGCAATGAGAAGTATACAATTTGTACTAAATATCAGTAATACTTATGGCAGGCGGTGTATACGCAACATTGCTAATTGCTGATTGACCGTGTTTGATTCACGTTTTTAATCATCCATTCCCATAATCTTTGCCACATTTCGCACATATATCTTTGAATGTTTCTTCAACTGACTGAATAAACATGCGTGCACAGGGCTTAAAGCGAACCTTTGAAAAGTCTTTTATCCATTACCAAGCAATCCAAAATGCACATGATCCGATATACGAGCACCGTGTTGAAACCGTAAACACGCGAGGCAGCCAAATATGTTTAAAAACGCGAGTTACTTGATAAGATTCGTCTTCCGTGAGTTTTTGGCAAGATGGCGAAGAATCTCTCGATGCGGGCTACACGTTACGTATATAGTCGACGATTATATGCATCGTTTTATTTGTTGCATGTGTAGGCGACGATGCGGATGTATAATTAGGTGGGTGTGTACGTATCTATGCGTGTCTTTTTGTTTTCTTCTTTTTGTTTTCCATTACGAATGCAGTTCACAGTATAAACTTGCTCTCCTCTCAGAGGCTGCTACCGTACTCGCTCGATCTTCGTCGGTCGATGTGCTTTATGTACGTCTCCGAGTATATGCTCTTAGTGCGGTCGTCGTACCTGCAAGCAAAAAAAGACAGTGGCACCAATACGTTTTGTTCGCTTCGACGATGTTCATGCGGCTCCAGGTTTGGGATCGTTTGTTTGCAAGTATTATTGTTTAGGATTTTGGGTTGACGGAATCAAGAGGATTTTAGTTTTTCTTTTTGTTTCTTTGTGACATAGACTAAATTTATATGAAGACCACAGGGGAAAATGTTATATTTTTCGCTTTTTATATGGGAGCAGTTTTGAAATTTAATATGTTGTTAACCAATCTCATTTTCGTGATCCTCTTACATAACTGAACTAATTTTAGTAGATAAATTTTACGTAAAATTATCAAATTGTAGCTAATAGTTCACATAACAGAAATCTATGAACTATTAATATTATTAGCCTGTAAATTACTGCATAAAGTATCGTCTTTTTTATTCGTTGACAGTTTTCCATAATTTTTGTATACAAAACTTCGTAGATTTATCGTTTAATTTTATACTTTCAAACCTAAATGACTGTCCTCTTTTTTAATTATATCATACAATAGAACTTCATTTGTTGGAATTTTAGTTAATGCTTGGTTAACTGAATTTTTACTGGTTGAATTTAGTTACTTAAATATGATCCCCTATTATGTAACGGCAAAATATTAGATAGTCGGCAAAATTGGTGAGCTCCTATCGTATAAATTCCAATTATATAAGTTGTTTGTTTCCCGACAAGTTCAAATAGATAAAGTACTACTGTATGGAAGCACTTCATTCAACCACCAAATAACATAAAAATCATGAAATTTCCACAAAGGAAATTATATAATACATTTTATCTGTCGTCTTCATATATTATTAACTATATCTAGAAGTTCCATTTTATATTAACTATTCTTTAATTTCATAAGAGAATATTGTACAAATATTTTGAAGAAAAATGATATTCTTTTCTAAAATACATTTTTGAGAGCTAGAACTTTTATGCGCATATAGAAACATTTGCAAAGAAAAGAAAACATGTTATTCTAAAAGGAGGAAAATATAAGTTATTACAACATACATACACATACATGCATACATCACATTGCTTTCGCTCTTTAATTTTTGCATCCTCGAAATTACATCGATGCATTATCCGACTTCACTATACCCCCGATTATCACATTCATATGTGAAACGAATTCAATTATTATTATGATCAATCATTATTGTTAACTAGATATATAAATTGATAATACTAATTGCATCATGTATTTATTCTTTCATTACAATATTATAACATTATTCCTATAATGTACATAAGATATAAATACTAAATATATGTAATATACAAATATAATATATGTACAAATATAGATGTTATAGTTATGTTTGTTTTTTAAATTTGGCTGTATGATTTCATTTACAAATTTGAATAGCATACAAATTATGCACATGTCATACAAAAAGATAAAACAAACGTGTATGAATCCTGTTAAACATGATATGCACTCTGGTGTACTTGGATCACGTTACTTGTACCTTAATTGAATTATCTTTGTCACTTCTTGTAATTGACTTGCAAACGCATAAAGTAAAAAACTGAAATTTTGATTGATTATATCTGATAGGCATGTACTTTCACTACATTTTGATATTTTTCTTTGATATTATGCTTCAGTGATAAAATTATCAATGTCACTCGAATTGTATCAGAATCAATTAACGTAATTATGCAAATAGTGGAAATGTTCTGTGAAATGTCTCCTTAAATTCAAAGAACTTTTTAATAACTACTAATCAATATTTCAATTAAGTTAAATTCCTTCTTTCATAAATTAATCGTATCACGTAATTACAGCAATAATGCTTTAAATTAGTATAAATTATAAAAATTATCACTCGTCTTTTTATATATAAGAATATGTTTCATTACATTAACTTGATTTCATTTGACTTAATTTGTCCTGATTATACGTATATCTATGTCGGAACATTGAGTGATAGAATGATAAGTTTGATAATATTCGAATCGTTTTATTTGTTCTTTATTTACATTACCGATCATTATCTCTTTAATTACTAACTTTAAATTAAATTTAATCAAACATATTTAGAGATTGTATTAACTTGTAATTAATTCACTTATATAACATCTAGTACATTCATAATTATTACTTTCTTGATATCATAATCTTAAAAGAAGATACAATTTAGTTGGAAGGAAGATTTTACAATTCTAACAATGTTGAACTCAAGTAAAATTCATAAAATACATTTAATTCAGTTTATGACAACCAGGCGGGACATAAAACGCGATCTACTTCCGCCAATGCAAATTCGTGATATGTGTTCGCGTTACGCGTAGCTCCCGAATAATTTATTTTATACTGCAGTTGTTTTACAGTCGAATTTTAAACGGTCCTTAGAAATTAATGAAGTATTAGCCGTAAATATTTTACCATTAATATCGTTTCATTAATTTTACATCGAAGCACCTGTTTTAATTCGGTTATCTTAACAGTATTTAATACTATTCAATAATGTCAATTTGTAAATAATCTATCTTTTTGATTATGATTCCTTTAACACCTATTTAAATCAGAATTGGCTATTCATTGCTATAGTATCGTGACTGATGCAAAATGCTAAATCATTATATAACGTGAATAAAAAAGATCTACTGTTTCAGTTCCAAGCATATTTTTAAGAAGATATTTTCAAGGTTGCCAGTATTAAAAATGGTTTAACGAAAGAAATTACACGTGTTAAACAAATTTAGCTTTAGAGAAATAAAGATCGAACGAATATATTACATTTTATTTATATCAAACTAAATCTAATTTAGTTAGAAGTTTACGCCTTCAAATACTTTAAGTACACGAAGTATATCGATCTGCATAACGTTTAATAAAACTGGTTCATTCAAGAAAGCAGAATTGGTATTAAATGTAATTGATGATAAAGAACCGGCCAAGAAAAAGCATTTCTATACGAGTACTCTTTTCTTTCATCATTTGTTTTAAACTGTAGATCGAAATTGTTTTAAACAGCCCAATTACTAGGCCGCGGATATTTATGCAAATTCGTATTTTCATGAATACAGTTAAAAGAAATGTTAACTATAGAAAAATTTGTTTCATCCATCAAATATTATAACGAATTATATAAATGTTATAGAATTTTCTATCTTTAAATCCTCCGTAAATGTATAAACATCCGGTATTAATTATAGTCTATTAATTATTAATAGTATGTTTGGAACGGATATAATTTAAAATAAGAATAGATAAAAAGACTTCATCGAGAATAAGGATAGAACGGAAAAATAAAATTCGAAGAATACACAGAAATGCACCGCTGAAATCGTGCGTTCGTTTCAAGGTTATTAAAATATCAAGCAAAAATTTCGTGATCCAGCCTTTAATGCTCGAAAAAGCTCGAGGCTGTTCTCGTTTCTCTTTTCCTTTTCTTGTTTGGAGAAAATTCACTTCAGGAGAGGGTTAGAGAGATGCGCTAGATAGGAAAAAGTACGCGTTCCTTGAGTTACGCTCGCATTCGTGTGAAAAAGTCGAGCATCCGGTTCTCGACTCGTCCTACTTTCACAGCACGAAATTAAAAGTAATGTCCTTCCCTTTCTTCTCTGGCCGCATCTAATCACCCCATTTTATGGCGGCCCTATGCGCCAGGAACTTGAATGGTGTTGAAGATTTCTGTAGTGATTTCCAAGCTCTAAATAATTCGAATGAATAGTCAAAAAAGGGTAAGACGAGACTGCTCTTCTTAGAAACGGGGTAGCTCGTCTATATTAAAGAAACTTTCTATTTGAAGACAGCAATTTTAGTCAACATTCCTTTCGTTTTACTATTTTAGATTATTTATTATAATTTGGAAATATTTTTAGTTTATGCAACATGGTCTTATTTCATAATTATGTGAATAGTAGAGATGTATCGAGTAGAATTTTGGCCGACTAACCGACTAACCGAATAATTGGCTTTCAAGAAGCTGGCTTGTCGGCCGACTACTTGTCTTTACCGATTATTTTCAAATAACGCTACAAAATTCGCCAAGTTTATGATTGTTTAGTGTTACACACCCAAAGAAAAGATTTTCGAACATTCTTGACCATATTTCTTTTATTATGGCTTGTTTCTTCGTTTTAAAAAGTATTTATTACGATAAAATGAAGAAATAATGACCAAAGTACCTAATTAATTCGTACTTATTTAATTTATTTCAATAAATACTAATTATTATTTTTAATATTTTATGTAATAATTATGCTACACATAAATATGTGCCTATAAGTAAGTAAGTATACTACGTATTAAAAAATATAAAAATTATGCCAATACCAGTGAAGACAGAATATTGTATTTTTCTTTCTATGACTTAAGTTATCAATAAATATAGTAAATTATTACTACAAGAAATATACTAAAAATGTAAGGCCGATTAATCGGCCTTTTTTTGCCGGCTAGTCGTCGACCATAAAAGTAATCTAATAGTCGACTTAACCGATACTAGTATATCCTCATAAATAGAGAAAGTTGCATTTTTACGTGATTTAAAAAGTGTAGAGTCATTATAAAGTGGCTACAAAAAAGTACTTGCGCACGCCTTTGCTTTTTAATGAAGCATTTCTTTACCAGATCCTACATTTCATTTTCACAGTATCAATTTTTTGTAGTTATATGAAAGTACTACTAAATAATACAGAATTTAATATAGCTGAAGCTAATTAATTAATATAAAAATGATATGTAAATATATATGTATAATGGTTTACAAATACTTTTTGTAGTCTCTGTATATATATATACACTTATACATATATGTACTGCACAAAAGTATATAAACATATGATGCCACGTCGACGTTTGTAATTATCAAATTTTGGAGAATCAGTTTATTATTGGACAACCTTTTTGTCTTCAGATTCTTCCATTTCTGAAATATAAAATTAACAGAAAGAGTTTCGAACTTAATACAAGTAACAATGTTTATAAACAGCAAAGACATGTAGTGGTATATATACTGAAGAGTTAAAACACGTTAGTACCGATATCTTTTCAGGAGATAATTTAAGTTTATGATTTATTAACTCTATTGTGATATTTATGTGCGACAGTATATCAACATCAGTAATCAAATGCGTCAAAATGTTGAATTTCGAAGTTTTTATGTTTGTTTTTCTTTTTGGAATTATTAAAAAGTAAGTGCTTTTGGAGAAACGAATGCTAACTTTTATTGAGATAAAAATATGATTATATATGAGTAAGTACATAATATATTATATATATTATAATTATATACATGTGGATGATTTTACAGAAACGCAGATTTTCTGTGGCTCTCACATTTTAAAGCTCTTAAAAATGTTAAATCGCATTATATTTGCATGAAAGAGAAAGGTAACAACTGTAAATTCATGAGAGAGCTACGAACAATTACCAATTTAATTTGTTTATATTAAAAAATTACCTTTCATGAGTGAAGTTCTCAATTCCCTGCCATGTCTACATGGAAGTTCCATGCCTACAAAACTTACTCTACAATCTATCTCCAGAGCATGAATTTCAAATGATTTATTAATCTTTCCTTTTTATATACATTTTACAATAGCCGTATTTATCATTCACATTTATTTTTTACTTTAATTGACTTTATTTTATTGGCAAAAAACAGCTACAATCTTTGTCATCCCTTTTACGTCTCAGTTTTCTCTCTGTGAAATTATTTTTAAAAGAAACGATATCTGTGGTATTAAGAAAAAAATCACGTGAAATAAATCAAAATTAATCAAGCGAATTAGTGCACCTCCTTCGTTTCACAACAAGTGGCCATTTTGGATTACTTAAGATTGTAAAATCGTTGACAATCACCTGTTACAGTCAGCTTTTTAGTTCCTTGGTTCGTATTATATTATAAATTTACTATTTTTACTAAATTTAATTTAACGTAACATAAATATAACATTGGCATTCAACTTCCTTTTCAATGAATGAAACAGTAAACCGCGCGAGAATTTTTAACATTTAACCTCAAAATTCTCAGTCCCCTGACTTCAGTCTCCCGTCAAAAAATATGATAGAGGACTAGAAGTATTCTAAGAGAACTAGAAGATAAAAGTCTGTGTCGATTGTATCTATGTCATATAGATATTTAAAGAATGCTTGCATTATTTAGGCAAAGTTATAATTTAGTCCTAAAGGTTAGAATATGAAATGTACTATTTATTTGTTTTAGTTTATAATAAAGAATGCAAGATTGATCACTTGTTTGTATATGTAAGGAATAAATATTCGTTAATTTTAAAAATTTAATAACTTTGTTTTAAGTTTAACTGACATTTGTCAAGATTGATAACTAATTAGTTTATGATTAATAAATATTAATTTTGTTTTAAGTTCAATTACTTTTGTTTTCATTTTAAAGTTTAACCGGCATATTATTATCAAGACCGGTATTAGGGCAAGACTGGAAGTTATGGAAATTATTAATGTATGATATTAGATATAGAAATTTTATAAATAATCCTTGAGAAAATTAATGATATTTTATCTAATTCTTTGATAAAAATGAAGTTGTTTTTTTTTTATTAAGTTTTAAATACAGTTGATTACATGATACCTTGTCAGTCCCCTATAGATCACATATAGTTGTTTATTTGTCTGACCGCTTTTGTAGCAATACCAATATATCCTTTACTATACCTGAAGCTTATTACAATTCATAAATTAAATGAAAAAATTTGTGGACAAAATCACTGTCAAATAGTTCTCACTTCTATAGAACCACCCATATATAATCTAATTCCTCTATATATATTTATTATATTATTGTAATTATAATCATTACATATATATATATATATGTCGGAGATGAAATGACACCGGTCGCTTCCTTTGGAATTCTTCGGAAAATTCCTAGTACTGTAGTCTTTACAAATACAATAGTTTGAAACTTGAGACAATGAGCTTGGGTTCGAGGCGAGATCTAGTCGCCGAACGTAGCCGCGGTCACGGGATGAACGTTTACCTAACAGAGGTATAGAGT
>JACXIT010000135.1:912427-988858 GCA_014737525.1 Bombus difficillimus | reverse complement strand
ATTTTGTATTTTGTATTTTGTATTTTGTATTTTGTATTTTGTATTTTGTATTTTGTATTTTGTATTTTGTATTTTGTATTTTGTATTTTGTATTTTGTATTTTGTATTTTGTATTTTGTATTTTGTATTTTGTATTTTGTATTTTGTATTTTGTATTTTGTATTTTGTATTTTGTATTTTGTATTTTGTATTTTGTATTATACGTACTAAACACCACCGATCACGAGTAGTGAATATTATGGCAAGTCATAATAAATTTGATAGAACTTTACAGCGTTACAGCTTTGCAATTCTTAACATTAGAGTGTGAAGGTAATCTTTATATTTGTATCATTAGGTTTTTCATTACATTCAAATTTTTACAGACCTCGTTGAATCTATTTCTAAATCTAATCTATTTCCAATATTCTGAATAAAATTTAGATCAAAGGTTATCGGCCTCAATATTATAGTCCTTAATCCACTATTTCTCTATATATATTAGAAACAACTTCTCAAATGTTTTATTACACATATGTCCCGAATCGTTATCTTGCATGAACTAAGTAATTCTGGTCGACTAATCGTTACTTTGTTAATGTACATCAGGTATTACCTTATGTATGAAACCAGCAGTGTTCTAATATTTATAGGCGAGGTGTATAATGTGACTTTAGAAGGCGAATAAGACATTAGAATCGATTAAAATTCATCATCATCATCATAAGGAATATGAAATTTTATTTTTACAACGAAAACTTAAATGTTCCATATCTGACAATAACATTTATATTATAATAATTAATTTTAATTAATTATTCGAGATATTGCATTAAATTAATTATTCGAATTTCCCGTTTGTTCGTTTATAACGGAATCACCCTTGAAATGATAATTTTAGTTTCTAGAATTTTGTTTCGCGTTTATCGGATTGAATGTACCACAGATCTTTGAAAGTACATCAAATTATGACGTTGAACAACAAGCATCGCGTGATAAACTTCTTAGACACAAACAAGTTACATACAGTTCTACTTCGTCACGAATTCGACTGTGACTGATTGAAATACAAACAAGGTCTGAAATGTTATGTTGAATCAGTCGTCATCGGCATAAGGTGCACGTAGACTCAAAAGAAATTCATTATGCAAATGTTTGCATGAAATTTCCTTGCTATTTCAATTTTAGATTATATTCGTGTGCTTAATTGATTTTTGAGCCTTTTTACTGAAATTATTCTGTAAGATTCTAGCGAAAACGATTACGTTTACTTATTTGTTTGATGAATGCGAAACGGTTTTGAAATATGTACTTAAAGTTTTAAACAAGTTCTATAATTCACGACAACTGTTTTGGGAAGTAATATGTAGTAAAGATTGAATGTAGACTTAGAATTGGGTTGAGTAAATTTAGTAAATTGAATATTCAAATAGAGGTAGAAAAGTTTAACTACTATGGTTCCTTCCAACTTTGATGATAACTTCGGAAATGATTCACTCTTTACCGCCCTTAATCTGTTCTAAATTTTCGATTATGTTCTAAATCTTCGCTTACTATTAACGTTTTACTTTCAGTTACACGTTTCTTGATCTAATCACTTAACAACTAGTAGTTAACACTGTGGATGTTGATCTATCGGATACATGAGAAATATTCTTATAAATATTTTTAGACGGGCAAACAACACAGCTTGCTGATATATATAATATGATATATTAATATTCCACAACTCGCTAGTTTAAATTTAATATGAAATTTGGAAAGTTGTAATTGCTATTGATAAAGAAACCATTTGAATTTAGTACACTCATACATTAAGAGATACATACTCATTTACATAAATATATTATTACATGTATAACAAAATAGCTGTTAGCACCGTTTTATAAGTTCTACAATTATTATTTAATGCATGTTTCGTATAGAGTCTTACAAGGTACTGACTTGATAAATCAATATTTGTGGTCAGCAGCTACAGACATTCTTCTGCTTTTACTCAAGTGCGGAGTTAATTTCTGTGCGAAATCTATTTAAAGTTTATACATTTTTTCTTTCATGATAGAGAAATTGACAAATAATATAAATGCCGAAAGATTTTCAAGAGGAATTCAATGAGGAATTCAATTGTCTCAATTTTATAATTTGCATTTTTTATTATTAAAAGCAGTGTTTACCACCTTTACAGATTTAAAGAATAATTGATAAAAAATGTATCAGATTAGTTACATTTATTAACTTGTATATTCAATTTTTATATTTTCAATCATAGTTTATGTCGTTACATTTTGTTTAACAGCTAATCAATGCTAAAATGTTCAGAAGTATTTAAAAATAAAAAAGATCTTATTCCAGACTATTTTAAAGTTACCGTCTCTCTTCACAAGTGGATTTCTCATATAAACAATAACTTCATACTATTCTCAGGATCTTTTTATGAATATATTATATGTATTATACGACAATTTTTTAAATTTCGTTAGCACTGTAGTAAGATGCGATAATATGTGAAATAATATATGATATATAATATGATACATAGCGAACTGAAAATGTAGAATATGTCACAGGATATTAATTATTATATTGTGAACATACACTTATTGAAAAATTAATAAACCTCATGAATACTAGGATCTTCAATTTCAAATATTGAACCTTCAATTCAAACATCAACAACAATTAAACAAAAGATAATCTCGCTATATATACTACACACTCATCTCTTGATTTACGCTATAATTTTTATCCATGAGTTTTATTATTTTTAAAGTTCTTATACGGTATTAATCTACACGATCTCATTTTACGCGGGAAGAAAATATATGTTTCTATAATCTTTATTGAATTTATTACATATCAGTGAGGCGCAAATTCTTATTTAATTGTACTAATGACGTCATTTTGATTTTTTCTGGTTTGTAGAGAGCACGTTTGAACTTGATCGCTTAAGCAATAGCAACGGTACTTTCCCATTCTACTTGCAAATACTGCAAATATAAAATGACAGGATGTAGTAAAGAATGTATTTTAGATGTACGGTAAAAAGCGTGCCATTCTTGCGACTGAGCAACATTTTTCGTTTTGGCAAACTTTATTTACGCAATTTTCTTCCATGCAAAAAAAGATCACATGGAACGAATAATGCACATAAATTGTGGGATGAGTGCATTATGGCTTGTTAATATAGTAAATAATTGACTGCTCAAACATTACTTTAGTGATCTCTGCGAAATATATACATCCAATAAACGTGTAGTATACACATCTAATCTAATACATCTAATAAATATCTTATAACTTTTATATATGTACATTTTCAGATCTGTTTCAAATTTTACCAATAGAATCACGATGGTTGTATTTCGTTGAGGTGTTTATAAAATTTTGAAATGTTTTGTATAATATATAGATAAAAAGTTCCTAGAAGTGTTCGAGTACTTTTGCGAGTCACTGTACTTTTGTAAATCACTCGTCAAATCATCCAGACAATCTATCTCATTCGTACAAAAATAAAGGCTCGAGAAGGTTTTGTTCGATCAAGGATTAAATAGACGAAAAAGGGGGAAGGGGGAAAAAAAGCGATAGAATATAGTGCGTACCTCAACGTGTCAGACCAGATCGTACCTTAGGGACGGCCGACGGAAATCGAGCGCCTCGAGGTCGGACGGCTCTCGTCTGCAGAGCGAACAGAACGCGCACTGCAGCGTATTTTTGAAGGCTTCTCGGAAGTCGCGATTGAAATACGCGTAGATCAGCGGGTTCAATGCTGAGTTTGTGTACCCGATCCAGAAAAGTATTGCGATAACGATATCGGGACATGGGCAGGATTCTCCGCACAGTGTCGTAATAACGTACCTGTGAACAAAGATTTCAGGATTCAGCGAAGATTTCGTTCGTAACGATTGAATTAACACGTTCGGTGAACCTCGAACAAACTTGAAAATTGAGACATTAGAAGCAGAAATAATATATTAACCCTGTTGCGAGCCTCGAATTTCTCAATTTGGATTTCGTTTCAATTAAAAAAAGAATTTTTTCTCCAGAATAATTTTTTCAATTTGGACTAAACGACTTGACGTTTTTTGTTCGAGAAATTAGAAGAATTAGTTTATTAGATAAAAAGTAGCAAGTATGTTGAAACAATTCCAATCAATTGGAATCGCGAAGAAAATAATAAAGATCGCTTTTTACAATTTTTTGGTCTCAATCTGTACCTAATGAAAATTTAAACAATACATTTTCTAGATTTATGTAAGTTATATACAGGTTGAGTCAAAATTCAGAATAACGATATCGTTCAATATTTAAAGCTTATAATATGGAGATTATGTGTGGAAGATAACATCCTTGAAATGCCTTCCACTTACTGGCTGGGAAAGTCAGGCTCATAACAATGGTTAATGTCTGAGGATCTAATGTTCGAATTTCTGCGCGAACGTTTTTCTTCAGCTATTCACGTCTCCCTGGTTTATTCTAATATACCCGTTGTTTTATATGGTCTCACAGGAAGTAATCAGAGATCGAAAGATCGGGCGAACGTGGCAGCTAATAATGAACTTATTACTTTGATAACAGAACTCTACGATTTTTACGCGTTGGTCCTTTGTGTAACTCATCATAATCCATATCCTAAGCCTCAGTTCTAACATATGTATGAACTTATAAAATGAAATCAAACATGCACGGAAGTTATTTCTTTCCCAAATCCTATTCTGAAGTTTGACCCAACATGGTATATATGTACATACAGAAACAAGCGATAGGCATCGAAAGATGTAGGTAAGAATTTTTAGATTTATTACGTATATAGGCCGAATGAAAAACTGCGATTTTCATAATTTTTAACCATTTGTTGTTTCTAGTAACGTTAGCCGATTAACTGTTTGTCTTTATCTGATTTCAATTCTTCATCTGAACTAAAAATACTGCTAAAACGATTTTTCTGTTATCGTGGAACGTGTTATTTGATAATTTTAAAAAAATTGAATGGAAAATACACAGAGGGGGCGAAGAATGAAAAAATCTAAATTCCTTCCTTCGATTCTATATTATTTTATAATTTTTCAATATTTTAACAACTGTGAAACCTAGTCTCAATGATCTCGAAAGGGAAGCACAATGTAATACAAATTTTTATTTTTTAAAAGACTGATCTTTTATCGTATAAAGAGTATACGTATATTTTTTTAATTCTTTACTGTTAACATAGTATTATGGCTTTAACATGATTTTCAAAGATGAAAAGATAATCCTTACAATCCAATAATATATACTTTTAGAAAAAGATATCAGTTTACCTTGTTTAATTTGATAAAGCAAAGTGTTTCTAAAAACTAACAGTAAGATGAAGTAAATAAAAATAAAAATATTCATTATCAGACTACTAATAAAACGGAAATAAACTTTGTTTCACCTAGACCTGTCACTCCTATTGTATTCAATTAGTTGTGTTTTCTTATCCTAACAAGAGTAATTAAACCCATTAATTGAGCACGATGCACGTCACTATCTTTCTTAGTTTGCACGATATAATTAAATCAACAAGCCGTACAAAAATATCACCAATTTAACAGAAACCAACAATTCCATGAACTCTTAAGATCGTTCTAAGTGCTTCTGACCAAAGGAAACAAAAGAAAAATACAAAATAATAAAGATTAAATTTTAACCCTGTATAATTTCATTCATGAAAATTTTTCCGGAGCAAGTTTTAAACAGTTGACCTAAAGCTGATTATACAATATAGCAAAAATTTGAATAAATATTCCAACATTTTCTCACATTTTTTTGAAAATTTAGAACATTCAAAAGATTAAGGACATAAATAACTGAGCTTTCCTATGGGCAGTATGAAAATATGTTCGCCCATAGAAGATTAAGAAATAGGGTTATCTTTTAGAAATTCTGGATTCCTGAATTCTTACACGCACCACAAGAAGAACGGCAACCAGCAAATTATGAAGGTACCCATGATGATGCCTAACGTTCTGGCAGCCTTGTGCTCTCTTTTCATCTTCATGATATTCTTATCTTTGGTGGGAGTATGCAGATGATCGGTGCTGATCTCGTTCAGTGTCAGCGTCTTTGAGGAACCAGCACTATTTAGTTCCCCGTTCAAATTATTCAAATCTTTACTCGGCCTGTGACTCAACAGCATCACGTTGCCCATGCGGCTGTGCATTTGTTTTTCTTGCCTACTCGCCTCCTTGAACACGGCGAAGTACGTGAGGGTCATAATAGTGCATGGTATCCAGAACGAGATACTCGACGAGAATATTACGTACACCTTGTTCACTTTGAACTCGCATAATTCGGGATGCTTCTGTCGATGCATATTGTTCTCTTCTGTGGTATACCAGCCCATAAAGATAGGCATGAACGAGATGAACGCGGGCATAATCCAACAAGCGAGCAGCATGTAAGCAGCTAGCCTCTTGGTCATGATGATAGGGTATTTGAGCGGCTTGACGATCGCCCAATAACGATCGACCGAGATGCACATCAAATGGAGGATGGAACTGGTGCTAAAGTACACGTCCAACGAGTTCCAGACATCACACATGAAATAGCTGAACATCCATTTGCCGGTTATTTGAACGCTCGCGTTGAACGTCATGGCGAACATCGCAACTAACATGTCGGCCAAGGCTAACGAAACTACGAAGTAGTTGGTGATAATTCGTAGCTTCCGGTGCCGCATCACGGACACCATCACCAGCAGGTTGCCAAATACCGCGGTTACGATGATGGAGCCTAAGACGCAGCCTTTTGCGATCGTTATAGGTACGGACCACTTTTGATAGTTCGAGTAGCTGCTGTTCGCGAATTGGTTGTCCTCAGTCGAGATGGCGTTCAAGATGGTCGTCACGTCCATCGAGGACACCACCTCCGTCGGCTCGGAGCTCGTCACGATCGTCGTCATACTCGACCACCGCACGAAACCGTACGTTTTCCCTTGACCTTGTTCCTCTTCTTCTGGCCGGAAGAGACTCGACGGGTGGCCTTAGGTCACGGACGTGCCAACGAGCCGACGTACCAGGCTAGCCTTCATCTTCCCGACGGGGAAAGGGCGATGCCTCTTGCCAAGTTCCTTGTACCCTGGGACGCTTGCCAGCGTTAATCGCTGATACGCGGGTGCACCGTTTGCTTCTTCCAAGGTTTTTGCTCGAATAGTTTGGCTTCGAGAGTTAATCAGGATCGTGTGCGGTGGCCTGGCAGCTTGGTACCTCGATTTTACATTCCACGAGGCTTCCGTTAGCGATTACCTGGAAAATTGAGGTTAAATACAGAATTAGCGATGATTTTGATAAGTTTTACGTTCAATGAATGTTCGATAGTAATTATTAGACTGCGGATTTTTATGCATTTATAAAAGATGAAAAGTTGCAAAAACGTACAATGCTCATAATATGAAAAAATATACAAAATACCCAAGGTATAGTACTTTCTATGATACCTGGTAAGTAGAACAATTTTCTACCGCGAGGTTCTACTTTTCAAATTATATTCTCAAAAATATAAATTTGCATAAGAATTCGCAATCTAGTAATCATTCTATTACTAATAATATGAGGGCGGTAATAGTAGGAGATCAAACAGTAGAAATTATTTGAAATATATCTAATACCGTTTAATAGACAAATTTTAACTGTATTATTTTGATAAATTTTTCAGATCGTAATACCGTTAAGAAAAATTCTCGTTTTACGTTGAATTTTTTTTCAAAATGTTCTGAAGTATTCTTATTTATTTTATGTATTATTATTATTTATGAAAAATTTAATTTTGATTTTATTTTTAATTTAATAGCTATATTAGTGTACTAAACACGACTTCAGATTTTACATTATGTAAAACCGCCTTCTGGATTCACTTGGAGTCTGGGAAATAGAGTGATTAAAAGTTAGGAGTTTAAAGCCTTGTAATATTCACTAAAGAAGATGAAATATGTTTAATTAACATAGATTTTAAGATTAATACTTTTATTAAAATATATTATAATAACGTGTGTTTAAAATTGTTATACAATTAATGAGTTTAATAAAATTCAAAAGTTCATAGTTTACTATTGTTTCTACGATTTCTTCTGATATTGGTGATGGATTACGAATGTTTAAGCATTTATGATGAACTTAAATATGCAAAAATTCGCGCGATATAGAATATATAAAATGGATAAGTATATAGAATGTACATAAAGTACATGAAATATCCAAAATGAGATACTCGTTCAAATATTTAAAGGATGAAGCAAATCTCTATTTAATACTTAAATTCTTCCGTAGTGTTTATAAATGTTGATGATTAATAACTGTAATTTCACATTTACTTCATTTACACCTTATGCGTTGTTATCAGTCTTACATAAATTGCTTTCAAATATAAAATTAAATTTTATTGTAAAAGAAATTGATTTTAGTTTCAATGTTAGATAATTAAGATTAGTTTTTCATTCCACTCAGAGAACATTCTAACTGTAAGATCTTAAAATGTCAGACCTTACTTTTTAATATTCTGTATATATGACTACAACAAATTTCTAAAGTTTAATATATCAAACATGAGTAATTCCTATTTCTGTCTTCAATTATTTCAAATCGCATCGATTATTCGTATGTATCGGCATTTTTATAGTTTTACAAATATTATGAATGAAAATCCATCCTTTCAATCATCTATCCAATTGATTGAATTGCATTTTTATAGAGAAGAAATTTTGATTAAAGTAATCGTTTTTTAGAATTTATGTGTACATAGCTCTCACGACTTCCGTAACACGAATAGCGAATTGAATGGGACGGTTTCACGGTATTTTAACGTGATATTGAAGTTCTTGTCGACTCGATTGAGGTATTCGACACAAGAGAGATATCAAGCACACTAGACGACCCACTTTATTCGATTTGTTTGTACTACTTGCTTAATCTACTCAATCCATTACAATCATTCGGACTATTCAATTTATTCATCTATATGGCACTAATACAGTGCCAGCAGATTTATTTGCTCCAAGTTCTGTATTCTTCGAGCTCTATGACGGCGTTCGATAAAATTGCTTGCATTGTTTCGAATGTTTCCGCGGAATATCGTCCCTGTAAAATCGTTGATAAAAATTTAAATCTTGAAAACTTTTCACTTAAGAAATATTTGGTATTATTCGATAGAAAATTTTCAATTATATTATTTTGTTACATCTTTACACAATAGTAGATATTCTCAAAAATTTCTTGTTTTCCATAGAAACCTTCTTTTAAAGCGTCGCGTTTGGAAGACGCCCGAGTCTTATATATTGCTATTTACTTACTTTAGTTTTATAAATACATTGTTGTTAAATCGATATATATGAAATATTATTATCAAATTTTGTTCTATCCTCAGGTGCATTAATATTAAAATTTAATTATTGGCATGAATGGTCAGAATGTGTAAATCATTTTTTCCTATAACTTGTAGTTTAAGTAACATTTGGGAAAAATTAAAAATGTTCTTTATTTTACTGCAGCAATTCTATTTCAAGAATTTATTCTTATTAAATCTAATATAATGAAATAATTAGATATTCAAAATGTTTATCAGACAACATGTGAAAATTACATTCATTAAATATATAATGTTCTAAAAAAATTACGTATGGATTAGAAGTTTTTAATATATACATATGACGTCATTTAATTTCCAATTATACTATTTTCCTATGTTTTGCAAAATTGTTACATTATCAAAAGTGCTTCTCGTTTACAATTCAATCTTTTCTTAAAACATGATGAGGTCAAAGAATTTGGATTTCATGTACATATATTTATTAAATTTTTTTAAAATTTAGTAAGTAAATTATGAAATGGAAGATTTTATATCATATAAAACATTCAAATTAACTATTATCGAGGATCAAATCATAAATTAATGTTATTATAAAAACATTACTACCTATAAATCGAAATATATGATATTGTTTGAATATAATGTACCATTATGTTGTTTATCACTTTTACCTATATCGGAGAATAAATGGATGAATGAATGTCCTAAATTCTTAATTAGTGGTACTGATTTTAGCAAAACAATAAATCGTCACTGGATTGAGGTAAATCAAACATATTGAAATTATCAAATATGAATTCCCAAAGTGTTTTATAAATAACAGCAAGAATATAGGTTGATGAATAATGAGATACAAAACTCTGTAAAACTATGAAACTACTATAATACCTGAACCAATAATAAATCATATTTAATATAAAAACTGACCCACTTTTTCCTTAGATCAGCATATGTATTAATTTGGATAAACGATCTTCGAATTATTACAGATGGGGTTTTATTATAAATTAGTACTTCCTTCTAATTTTCGGTAAGAGTAAACTTTCTAAGTACATAAAGTCATTATGTTATGGAATCGATAATAATTTAAAAGAATTCATCAATCGTTAAAAGTTTATTTTATTGTTAAGAGGTGCCACACCTTTTATTAAAAAATTCCTAAATTACTCAATTAGATACTCTCTCAATTTAAACTCTATTTAAAAACGAATATGAGAAGAGCTTCAATGTTGAATTATGGACACAAATAAGTTTTAATATATAATAAACAAAAGATATTTTGATTTATTCAATTTATTAAAGTCGCAAAAAAAACACTTTGTTTTATTACATCGTGATAACTAGATTGCAAATTTTTATGCAAATTCATATTTCTAAGAATAAATATAATTAAGAATACACTATACTTTGAAGAAAGCATTATACTTTGAATATTTTGTATATCTTTTAATATCATGCGCGTTCTGTGCAATTTTCTAGTTTCAAATTTCCTATAAATGTATAAAAATCTGCAATCTAATGATATCTAAAAAATGTAAACACATTCACTTTATCGGATGATGAAAACCATTTCGAATCATAGCAATAACGGAAACTTTCTTGAACAGCAACATTAAACTGGTAAAAAGCGGGTGATAATAAGATTATAATATGCTAAAGAATCGATCATGTAACTTAAAACTTTAATTTATCTCCAAAAACGACGATAATTTTCCTAAGTTTCTGAATTGCTGTCTGGAAATCCTTGAAGACGCAATCGATAAAGAATCAACAACCATTTCCCCGATTTTCCCCTTGCATCCATTGCGGCGCTAGTTTCCCGACTGTCACCACTCGAAACGAGGACGCGCCGGAAGAATGAGTAACCTTGAATGGGACCCTCTTTTTCTGCTGCCGTCGTCTGTCGTCTCCGGCTTCGTTGACTGTGTCGCGACAGGGCCGTGTCAAGTGCACTCCCGTTCCGTCCATGTAATTTATGATCCGCTATTTTTGCGGTATATTTGGGTCAATTATTCCGACAGTGGCCGTGCTAGCGCCGTGGAGCCGGCACTACCGATGATAAACAACACCCTCCTCCTGCCCAACCACCGTCATTACGCCGAAAGCTTGGAGAACGCCACTTTTATTCCTCCGCGAAATCGACAACCCCGCCAGGGATTCGCGACCAACAGCTTCGATTACGGTTTTGACCTTCGATGCGACATCCTGTCTGTTGGCCTTCTACCGGGTCACGTTTCTCGCGAGTTTTACGATAGTTTTGAGTAAGGATCCTCGCGTAATGGGTCGCTGGATAGTGATCAGGGGTGGTGAGTAAGAACTGAAGTAATAGCGACATGATTTTCGTGAGACGATTGCCGTCGCCTGTTCTAGAATAAAGATTAAGACGACTAGAGCGTCTTGTTACATACAGGGTGTCCCATTTCAACCCATAAATACGATTTACTGGAAAATTAGTTATAACTGTATAAAAAATATATTCAGTTTCGAGAAGGATATAATCTGATGTATATAATTAATTTCTCTGTAAATGGATACGTAAAAGTCGTACGATAGTGACACACGTTTCCTTAAATGTATTAATCGTACAGTTTTTAATATATTAATCGTTCCATCTTGGCATTCTATTTAAAAAATTATTAATCTATTTAAGCGAGAAACCATTAGATTATACCAGATATCTTGACTTTCATTTTGTAAAACCTATGATATAAAATAGAAGGAAAATGTCTTTTAATAATTTTTTATAGAGATTGCGAAAACGAATCGATTAGTACACTAAAATTTATATGATTGTGTTTGAACGTATGTCACCATCATACGACCTTTATTTTTCCAGAAAAATTACACCACATTATGTCTCCTTCGAAACCATTTAACGCCTGCTTGAACATCTTTTTTATACAGCAGGTAGTTAACCAACAACTTGCACTTATATATTAAAATGGGACATTCTGTACATATACGGGCTTTTCAAAGAAAATTATTTTTAGTAATGAGAGTAAAGATGTTTAGTAATATTGATTCCTCCTGTATAGTAATTTTCTTAATAATAGTATATAACTAGTAGTATAACTAAATATGTATCTTTCTATTACTATGTTACAATTACCAAAATAGTATAGTAAAGTGATATATAATAATAATTATTATTACTAAACTATTGATTTTTATACATGCAAAATATACAAAGTATGTCAGCAACGTGTTTGATATAAGGTTTAAAGATTGACTATTTTCTACGATACGATATACGATATACAATAACAAATATTTAATAATACTTTTATGATCTCTCTGACATTTTTTAATTTGCATTATAATAAATTATAATCTTCCTGCACATTTTTATTTTTCATATAAACTGTTATATAATAAGTATTATGTAATAAGTATTTAATAAATAAATATGCATACTTATAGATATTTATTTATTATAATATAACATAATGTACTTGTCTGGCTTTTCAGATATTCACCATTCCTAAACAAAAAGAAACGTTTTATACCAAATAATTTATAAACTTAACGCCACTATCACAATTACCTTAATTTTTTATTTTTATTACAATTACCTTAAACATTATTACAATTATATATTAAAATAATCCGCAATTTAATATAATTTTATCACGATTTTATATCATTTTTACACTAAATAAAGTGATTATTTGAATTACAATTTGTAAAATTTTCTATGCAGACTACCCCAAAATTCGTGGTGTAACTGGTCGGCTGGTGATTCTACACGCAGAACTAAGTCGAAAGAAGAAGAACATTTTTTCCTTTAGGCCTTTGTTTTCAACGAACGTGAGTTTAAAAACCCATCAGGTATCCGTGTTTTGACAGAAAGTTTCGAATTACAAAACTTCGATTTCTGCTCGTGTCTGTATTATTAAATAAGGAAAATGTCATAATTTGCTTTTTGATTAATAAAATGAATCTTGGAAAGTACTAATCTTATCCTTATTTATGAAACCATTCAAATTAAATGCAAAATAAAAAAAAAGCAATAATCGATATCGCGGAGATAAGATAAAGACAAGAACAGGAAGCAAATCGTGACATTGTTCATATTTAACGATACGAGAATGACACGAGTAGAAACAAAAGTTTCATATTTTGGAACATTCATTTAATATACGGTTACCTGATGGGTTTTCAAAAGCAAAGCCTTAAAGCCTTTCTTATCGACCTATTTTGCATATAGGATCACCATCCGATTTTGTTGTTATACCGCGATTTTTGGGACACCCTGTATTCGTATATATACCTATAACACATACCAATGGAATTAGATCATGAACTTTAATCGTAGTTCTCGACTTCAGTTTATATAACATAAAATACTTTATGATATATAACGCGTAACTAGTTTAAACATTTAGTAGTTGTTTATCGTAATAACATTGTTATATTAATCGATTGCAATTACATATATATCTGACATATCGGATATCCTATATCATTTCCTTTTATTCACTTTATTTATATCAGATTAGTAATATTAGTACTATGATATTATTGCATTAGCGCATTAATAGAATGCATTAGTGGAATATTGTTGCATTAATAGAAACAAATGTTGTAAGACGTACTAAATAATATCGTCGCATACTTTCACATATTACGCACCATGACAAAGTATTTATAAGTAAGTACATCTTACATATTGTTTGTATTGTTGTACACAATGTTATATAATGGAAATTTGCTATCATCCAAATACTTTTAAGTTGTTATATAGTTTATTGTTTGAGTAGTTTCATTACTGCATTGATTGTCTTCAATCGTTTTCATGACACTTAAGAATCGAAGATCGACTGTGATCTTTCTATTCAAGTATACATTTAATGCATTGTTAAACATACATTTAATGCATTTAGTGTATGTTATTAAAGTCTCCAAAGTTAATACTTCGAAAGGTCTGTCTAAATAATTTTTATGTTTTTATCTTATCTGAATAAACGAAAAGTTATTTAGTTTGGTCAATTTTTTAAAATTTATATGAACATACCTAAAACATATTATTATCATATTATCATTAATTATTCTTATGTTATTTCAACCGAAATTAAAATATACAAATACTAAACTAAACAGCAATATATAAGTTTCTTTTTTCATTAATATTAAAATCAGATTCGAAATCATATTATTGAAAATAAAATATATTAAGAAGTCTCTGCTATACGATATTTAAAGATAAAAATTAAATAACCAAAACAATTAATCGCTTAAGATTTTTGAAAATTTATAATTGAATATAATTGAATTGAATTTATAATTAAATTTATAATTGATTTATAAATATGATTGATTATTTCCATTATTTAATTTGGATGTTTAATTTATCTATCACCCAAAATTTCCGGAATCTTATAATATATAAATGCAAAGGTTTAAGTTACTATATAAATATCCGACTAAAATATTCCACACATAAATGTCCAAATAAAAGCAGATAAATTATCAACTACTCGTATATATACACATAACAAGAATCGAGTAACGTTTCTCTGTATATTATTTGCTTCTCAAACTGGATAGCTGTTCTCGACGTAATCTACTGAAACGAAAACAGAGAAACGGAGTGTCGCTCGAGTGTCCATTTATCTTCTCCAAGACGTGCCATCAAGCCGCCATATTCCCCACGAAGTCTCTTTCTTCCGGCGGTTCAAGAAATAACGCTGACAGTCATTCTAATACGGTGACCGTAATACGCGCCACCTGAGGCGACATTGGAGAACGTGGCCTTGACAAGATGTCGACGAAAACGAAGCTTGTGGGTGCCACGTCTTTTCGTATGCTGCACACGAGGAAAATCATAACCCTCATTTAGAACGATTAAAAGAGCGTCGAGCTAAGATTAGACCACGTATCAGACAGTGCTAGGTCTAAGCTAGGTTTGCTTGCTGACATTTCTGTTCTCGCTGTTTCTATCGCAGATAGATCAATTGAAGAGTGAATAAGACAAAATTTTATCTGTAGTAGAAAAAATTTAATAAATTGGAGAAAATTGGAGATTAGCGAGAAATTGAGAGGAATAGAGAAAATTGGAGAGTTTATCTATGGAAAGAAATAGAAGGAAATTTTTAGGCATTCGGCTCTTTATTTGATAAAGAAAAACATTTGGTAAAGGATCTTTACCGTAGCTACAATATGTATTAGCGAACTGTACATATTTGTTATAGCATTGTACATATCTATTATGAAATATTTACATCCTAACTGATTTAATTGAAGTATATTAGATTTTATACCATTTACTAAGCGGCTCTCTCATATGACTACCAAAGATCGATATTATGAAATTGAAATGCATAGAATTTGATAAAAAGACGCTTCTTTGAGAATTAACGATATGTGCCAAGAATATAGCTGCACGTTTGGCAAGAAACAAGATAGTGATTTCCTATTGTGGAATTTGATGCAATACCGAGTGATCTTTAAATACCTGTTTTCTTCAGGACGTTTAGCTTCGTAGCTTTAATGAAGTTGCAGTAGTCACACATTTGATAATCAAAAATAGTGATTGCAACAATAGGACAATCAATATTTTGAAACTTTCGGACACTGTGTTTTTTTAATTTCTGTTAGAAAATTTTAATCATCTGATTATTTGTCTCAAACTAGCTTTTAACTAATTTTTTAAGTGCTAGTAATAATGATAATATTTAAAATGTATAAATAACTTTTCCTACTACCATTTTTTATCCATTCCATTGACATGACAAAATCTCTCTTTCCAAATCCCAATATGCATACTCATTCCAACTTTTCTGATTTTCATGTTCTGTTTTCATTCCCTGTAAGGGAAAGCACTTTTACTTTAAACGACATGTGAAACACATTTATCTCTATCCAAACTCTTCTGCTATTTCTATTACTATACTACTGTTTCTATTCAGAGTTTTCTTCTTTGCCTGTTATTTCTGTTCGAATTTTCTCTCTCTCTACCATTTTATCTTTTACAGCCTCACTTTGAATTTAACACGATACAATATTACCATATATCTAAAGCAGTATTTTACACTTTTAAACTGAATATTGCACCATGTGGTAGAATCGTTTAAGAAGGTCGTGATTAATCTTTGTCACACACGGATTTGGTTGGTTTTAATTTAAAAAGGAATTACTATTATAGTTCTCATGTTTCTTCTATTCGTTCAAAAGTCTGTTCCTGTCCAAATTTTTGTTACACTACACATTAAAACGTATTTCATTTGTAGCAAATACACGAATATCTTTTCTTTAGTCCTTAATATTAATTTCCTTCCTTTTACCATTCCTTAATTATTTTATGACATTCTTTTAATTACTAATGACCGAACATAAAATGTATGTAATGCTGTTGACGTAATTGCTGCATTTTTCTTAAATCTAATCGAACATTGATACCTAAATTCTTGATAATTATGCAAATTCATGTTTCTGTGAAAATATTTAAAGAAATCTGATATAATTGGAAATTTATTTCTATCATTCAATATTATGGCACGGCTCTTAGATGTTTTACATATTTCTGTTTACTATATGCACTATACTGTACATTTATACATCTTCTACCATAAATTTATAAAAATCTGCAGTCTATTAATGAGGCACTTGGTGTGTTGGATTGTAATTACGACAATATATATTTATAACATAAGGGGATATTCCAGAACCCCACAGAACTGGTTATACTATCAAAATGGCTGATTGTTTTTTTATTCGAAACAGTTCCGTTACAAAAATTTGGTGCACTCTAGATAAAATCAATATCGAATCGAACTGAAGTGGATCGAACTGAAGCGAATCGAACAAGAGAAAACAGTACACGTTCCACTGTAATATTTCTCCAATTGATCCGCCATTGGTTTCGATTCCCGCGATGGACCGATAAACCGCTAACGCGACCGGTGCCGAGGAAAAAAAAGGATCGTTGCTACGGACAGGAAAAATTTGATAATGTCACCCCGTGGGAAAGGCCGCGATCGATACCAATTTATCTTCCGATTGAAACGCGATTCATTGCCGCAATTGCAGGATGCAACGTCCGCAACACGTGATCCGTTTGCTCCATTTCGCGCGGCGTGCAATTCGATTTTCTCGAAACGTACCCAATCGCCTGGCTGCGTCTCGCGAAATCTGATTCTGTCTCGCATTCTCATTTATCGTTTCTCCAGAAACAACTACACACAACTAGAACCAGCTACACAATCCTGTTTTCCTTACATGCGTCTAGCCATTCATAACATTCATATTGTCGAGAATTTTTTAGGTACGTCCGTTGCTTGTAACATAACGCTGTGCAAGTTGAAAGTTTACATGGATATTATTGTACATTTAACTGGGTCAAGTCATAACTTTGGAACAATAACAAGTAAAACAAAATTATATTAAAAAGATACAACGCAATATCTGCATCTATGCCTTCATTTTTTTCTTGTCATAGTTTTCATATATTGAATATTGCAGAATTAAAATTAAGCTATATTTGAAAATATCTGTTTCCATATGACACGTAAATACGTTAATACTTTCCTTATATGTACAGGGTACAATCGCATTAATTATTTCTTAATCAGTTTCTATACTGAATTTCTTAATCAGTATGTATACTTTTATTGAAATTATAGCCCTTTGCGCTCTCCAGTCGCCACGGCGTTCCGTGCTGCAACTCCAGTGTCGAGTAAGAGCCGACAGTCCCTGTTTATGCTAGATTTCGACATTTATAATTAATGAGAGTGCAATATTGGTTCGTAAATAAGTTCCTTGACACTTTATGTTCTTTGTTAGAAAATGTAAAGTGTTAGACTTTAAAATGAAGATAAAATATTTGATCCGAAATCCCTCCGAAACTATTCTGACAACGTCTCCGACGTTAGTTCAGATTCGACGATCATGGCAAGAGTATTATAGTTTAGAACCCCTAAAAAAATGGTTTTAGGAATTGAAATTAGCTCAAATAAAGATGAATTTGATTTTGAACCGTTGAGAAATGAGATCACTTATATTCAAGCATGCATCTTGGTGAATGGTTTATAAATTATCATACCAAAAAATACAGAAATTAATATTACGAAATCATATGTTCAAAGATGTAAATATAAATAAATTATTAGAATGTAAAGTTTTCATGAATTAATTTGTATATAAAATCATTTTACGCTACCTATAAGACACGCGTCACATATACGCTGAATCAACTGGAGTTGCTGGTCCGACCGAAAAAGTCCTCCAGTGCAAAGGGTTAGTATATGCAGTGACCTTATTCGCCTCTTCATATTATATTTTGAGTATTATTAAATCATTGCTTATAGGATAAATAATATACGTAAATAATGGGTAGATATTGCTTATAAGCATCATTTAATAATGGCACTAGAAGAAAAACAAAAGAACTATTTATTACGCTATACACATGAGATTACAGATTTCTTTTATGATACAGCAAAAATACATGTTTAAGATTTTCGATATACCTACATTTCAGATTAGTGGAATATTTGAATTATAAATAATTGAAAGCATGTAAAAATATATATATACATCGGAATTTTTTAATATAAATACAAAAGCTGTGGAGTGATAGAATAAATAAGCTACTTAATCCCTTGCAAAAGGTTAACAGAATAAAACAATACGTACATTGTTGACTAGATAAATCTTATATAAAAGTAACAAATTTTGACAGTTTTTTCAAGAAATGCTAATGAATTTATCATACGATCTAACATTATTATGTAATGAGTACTTTACGCTAGGTATTGTATATATATGTACTTTTTTATGTTATGTATATACCATGTTTCATGAAACTATTTGAGTGCGTGAAAATTTTGTATAAATATACAAACAATTTGTGTATACAACGCATTTTGAAATTTCAGTAGCACTTTAGTAAGACACGATTATCATGATTGTATTGGTAAACTGTGAAACAAATAGGAAAATATACATAAAAGCTACAAACACTTGGCAGTAGTCATAAAAGCAGATATTTATAAATGATTAATTATATTAATAGGACTCAATTTAAAAGCCTCAATTCAAACCTTTAGGGCTAATTATACATTCAAGACTATGTACTCGTGTTGTATATTAATTTTTTTACTAAATGTATATTCGTTAAATACAAGTATATAACTAGTAACTTCTATAGGTACACATATTTTCAGGCTGGATTCAAATTTTACCAAACAATCATGGCCTCATCTCATTTTAATGGCGATGAAATTTCAAAAAGGTTTATGTAACACATATCATAAATTCATGAAAGCTTTCTACAGTAAGTATTCAAATACATTTTTTACATTTTTGCACACTTAAATTTTCCGCAGGTAGACAAGTATTCTCAGTCAACATACAATTTTCACTATGTATATTCTGTTTCATTTTCAAGCTTTCTCCTAGCTCGGTTGCTTGCCATTATATTTATCTATTTTACTTTGTTCATTCTAGTCGTGAAAATACATTCCAAGTTCACGATGATCCGCGCGAAGATTACACGGAATACTCATAACACGAAAATCAACGACGTTTACAATCTAATTTTATTTGACAAAGTACATACATCGACGTGATAAATTCGCAGTGTCTGGTTCGTAACGCCACCCAATTTATTCAAGTTTCGCTATATCCAGACTTGTAGCTTACTACGCTTCGTACAACATAAGTCGCGGGACTTGTTCATAAAAAATGATCGCACTTCAGCTACGCCGACCTGTGCAACATTCATTCAGCCCCTTTTATATTCCTCCTTGTGACTCCCTATCTTCCATATCAACTATGCCCTCCAAGATTTGAAAAAAGTTTGCGATACCTTAGGCGTTTCGGAAATTTAGGTACAGCAAATGTGTTCGGAATATTTTGGGTGATTTGAATGCATCTTGTTTAAAAATGTATAGCATGTCTCTGATGACATTGTTTTTACACCCTCTTTTTAAATAAGCTTTTATCGCCACAAAATTTTATATAGATTATTCATATATACAGTGAAGGACAAAAATAAGCGAACAAAGTTTCGTTAAATACAGCCTGTTTACATAAACATATAAATATTAATTTCAATCATTTACTAAATAATTTACGTATTAGAAAGATATATAATAACTAAAACTTTAATACGTGTAACATTAGCACTTGTTTGATTAAACTTTATTAGTATGTACTTACTTCTGTTACTTGTCTATTTATTTTTGTTCCTTGTATTTCTTAAACTTATAGAATATAGATTCTCTATGGAGAATCTGGAGAATATATATGGAGATATATTCGTTACTTAGTTAATAATAACTCCACCTTATTCGTCCTAATTATAATGGGCTTTATTAGTTCTTAAGTAAAAAAACATAAAATAAAAAGTGACAATAAATAACAATAAATACTAATAACAGGAATGTGATTAACAAAATAAAGAACATTAATTTATTAAAAGGAAGGAGAAGGGGGAGAAAGAAGATAAAGTTATGTAATAAAAACAAAATTTGATCCTATACATATCTAGACTTTCAGTATGCTATTATAGCGCAAGAACATTTATATGTGCGTGAACCTTATATAATAAAGCAAGATCGTAAAATGGGACACATAGCAATGAATTAAAACTTTAGGGACAGTTGCAGGTAAATATAGACGAAACAACATTATGGTGTTTTTATATAAGTTTCATAATAGTGTGGTATAGCATATGCTAATATTTCTTTATTTTATTTCTTTTAATATATCACATATTGGGACTTGACAAATAAATCAAGTTAGAAAGTTACATTTCTAAATTGTTCAAAATTAGTTCAAGACAAAGTTACTATGAGAAGAACACTATCAGTTTACGTACATGTACTATCACGTGTTTCTTGTCTTTTCTTAGCAAATACATATTTATTTCTCAATTTGATCTTAAAAAGTGTGATACTTGTATTTTTCACCTGATTCTGTTTGGAATTTTCTTTAATAAAAGTACTTATGAAACTCTTTATTTCTTATATTATCGTTACAATTTAAATCTATCTTATTAGAATTAGAATAAATTGATATGTTGTTTACATTATTCATGAAATAAGATGTAAAAGAAATAAAATTTAAAGATGTAAAAATGCGCAGAATAATTTATAATATGCAAAAATATCTAAAATGGAGTATTTGTTACAATATACATATTTAGTATAGTATATTTCGTTTTCGACCGGTAATTTTAAGTAATTTTTCAATTTTTTTATATTTCGTTTAAGTATTGCTTTGCTTAAAAAAATTAAAGTAACACGTTAGCAATAAAATTAAGTGGATGATAATCCACTTGAAGTAACTTGAAAGAGAATTTTGGGATTTTGGGGGATTTTTTAAAACGCAAAAGCATAAAAAGACTGTATGGACTTAAACGACCGTCATTATACAGACAACGTCAATAAAAGGAGGGTTAGGTTACATTTCTTTAAATGTATTCATAAAAGTACGAATTTAACGCAAAATTATGGAAAAATATATCAAACCAAAAAGAAAATTTTGTCGAAGTTCTTCGCTACACGTTTACATTATGAAAGACTTTACGAAGAAGCGTTGTAAAAGTTATATGGATCATAAAAGACAGACATATGTGTACCAACACTGTCTGTTTTAAAAGATGTACTCTGAAAGAAAAAGCCATTAGTTTACATACATGAACTATCAGCCATTTCTTATCTTTTCTCGTCAAATATGTTCCTCATGCTATAATACTATTTCTAATTCAAAGTGTAGTAAAATTTCATATACAACAACACATTCACGTAATATTTCATCTTTTAACAAATAGATCTTTTTATTTTTAACAAAATCAACCGAATAACTTGTATTTTATCGTTTGCTAAAAAAAAAAAAAAAAGAAGATAAAGATAGAATTCCGGACTAAATGTGGAAATCTCATTTTTTCCCATTAAATAACATCGTCCTCATGGCTCATCAAACTTTTCCGAAGTGTACCTTCTACGAAGAATCTTATCAGTGTTCGTGATGGCGACAAACTTTTATCACGCCGAAATTCATCCGGTCGATTATGGAAAACTGTTATTTGAATTTTAAACGCGTTTCAAGTTATACGCAGGCCTGCTTCGCGTATATCTTTATCAAAGTTTATATTACACACTGCAACTCGATTTAGATATAAATAATGCGAGTGCTCGCGTATACACCACTGGAATACCGGGTTTAGTATAACGCAAATTGTGAACTCGTTACGTAGCATACCACGCATGCTACGTTAAAAATATAAACTCTGATTTTATCGATTTCATATAGCTGTGGAGAACATTTTCACAATACTATGCGAGTCAAAGAGAATGGGGAACAAGTTTCCATTAAAATCGATATGCGTCCTCCGCTCGAAATCGTTCCAAAGTTACAGAAGGAAGATGAAAATTATTGTTATACGTATGATAAAGTTAACCGATACGAAAGTAGGTTAGAGCAAAATTTATTCTAACTTTAATGTTTGCAAATACTTTCATGTTTCGATACGTATATAAATTTCAATGTGTTATTTATGTGTTAAATGTTTATATAAAATGACTAGACGGTATTATTATGCTATAACTGAACTACGGTTTCCTATGTATTTATGATAAATTTACAGATGCGGAAATCTACAGAGCATATAATGTACAAAAATATAAGATAAATTATCGAAACTGGACTACTCGTCATGATCTTTAGTAGCCGAAACAAATAATGTAGGTTCCATTTAGTTATCTTCATAAAAATATGAAACTATATAAAAATTCGTAGATTAATTATGATTAGAATTAAAATTTATTGTGTGTGTTTCAATACCTTTATTATGATAAAATCTTCTTTTTCTATAATGATATGTAATAATATAATTTTTATATAAAACTTATTTGTTTATATTATTATTTATAATCAAGAGGTTATGGCGTTGATCATAGATTTGTATATTTCACTCTACAACTGTAATTACGAGTGATGTATAAGCTTTACGTGTCTATATCTTTCTTTCATGTTGCAGTACCATTTCTCTTCAGAGTTGAATATGCCAGTATTTCTTTCAGTTAACGAAAATATACGTGTATATCTTTCCCATTATGTTGCGTAGACTCTTTACTTTTTACGTTGATTGAATGTTCCTTAACACGCATAGTATAAGTACAATTAATTAATTATATTATAACGTAACAGATTTGTTCTCTTAGAAAAAATTCTAAGAAAGATGGAATATTAATTAACACATTCATAATATATCAAGTGTTGCACATAATATTTCGATGAACTGATACAGCTAATATTTGAATATAATAATTTATTAAACTG
This sequence comes from Bombus difficillimus, assembly GCA_014737525.1. Lineage (NCBI taxonomy): Eukaryota > Metazoa > Arthropoda > Insecta > Hymenoptera > Apidae > Bombus > Bombus difficillimus. The sequence continues at coordinate 965,272 of JACXIT010000135.1, read as the reverse complement.
AATCTTGGATCTTTGTATAGTGAGATATTAGCCAATAATGAAAAGCTTTTTATCATAATTTAATTTCTTTTAATAATGAATCTAATAGAAACCAACGTAATTCATCTTTTTTTTAGAGCGAATCAAATTTATTACTCGTAATATTAAATTTATCGTAATGTGTAACTTGTAAAATAAAACTGCAAAATAATAAATTCTATACTCTATTCTTTACACCAATGTCAGTTACTATTTACCACAAGTTGTAATGTATATTTTTTAACGTAGTGTAATCCTGTTTCTAATCTCAACCCACAATAATAGATGATTACACAGTGATCGATTGAAAAGAGTTATATATTGAATCGAAATCGATCTACCATTGATCTGAAAAATTATACAATTCCGATGAGATTCGTGGATAAATAATATTTGGACATCGTTTAAGGGCTTACTCGGCTGCGTGGATAACCGCACCGGACAAGCTATTTATTAATGAATCGACATCGCACCAAACAAATTGATCGCACGGATTAGCGACGAGTCAACCTGACAATAACCGGTGGCGATTTCAGTTAATAATTGCATCAATGGATTCGATGTATATCTCGTGATTGATCGCGCTCTAAAATCGTTTATTGAACGCATAGTAGATCGGTAGATTGAATATGTTACTATTTCATGCATTGATAGAACGGTTAACGATTTTGTTACTATTCCCGTCATTTCGATAACAAATATTTTTCCTTAAAATTAAGATTTTCTGCATAATCCTTTTGCGTTTACCATAAATAAAGCTATGTATTTACAAGGTATCTAAATGTGCAAAATATAAAATATATTCAAAGTGTTTAATATAATATTTAGGGGACGAAGCGAATATTTTTCTATTTCTTTATTGTGTTCATAAAAGTATGAATTTGCACAAACATTTGTGAACTAATAATACAAGTCAAGAATATTTTTCCATCGCCATTTGAACACATTTGCTTTCGCATTATCAATTCTTGGCATTAATAAAAGAAAATTAACGTGATGTTTATAACACGCAGTACATAAACTCCATATTAGAAATAAAATTAATATTATTAATATTAGAACAATATTAGAATAATAAGACATGAGAAAATATGAATAAAACCATCCTTAATTCGTAAATAAGTTTTACATATTTTATTTCGTAACGTATAATATGTATAAATACTTTTAAAAATAGCTTTTCCTTCATTCATCTTGTACTAAAAACATATATGTTACATTACATAGGTATTTAACAATATCCATATTAAAATTCATCCTTCAGTGTTTAGAACATAAGTAGAATTTACTGTTTTGGTCGAAAATAGATGTACAAAATAAATAAAATATTAAATATATATAAATGTATAAAGAGAAAATGAATAAAAAAATAAATAAATTACCAAATGGGTGAAAGTAAATAGATAAACAGTTAGGAAGATAAAAATGCACAACAAATGTAATATTCGGAACAAATTTTCCCTCGTTTATCCTTCCTTTACCTATTCATTTCTATGTATTTAGTAATTTATATTTAACATTTTATCTGTTTGACCGTTTATTTATCAAAATGATAATGGTAAATTCATTTACAAAATCTTATCCTAAACACTGGAGGGTAAATTTTAATATAGACACTGTGACTTACGTGATGATATTTAATAATGACATTGTTAAAGTGTTGGCAATCGATGGTTTTGTACCTCAATTTCCTGTTCCATCAGAATAAATTAATACAAATACATAGTGTTAGAAAGTTTTCAGAATTCAAAAGAAACTCAAAAGAAGTCAATCACAACCGTAAATCGCATCACGTAAGACGCAGTATCCATGTACTTACGAAAGTCTGACCTCGAGGCGTCTCAAGTATAAGTAGAATTCTCATAGAGTCTAAGAAGTTAGAGGGTGACGAGGAAAAAGGCAAGGACAGTGAAAAGGCTCGCGGAATTTGCAAGATCAATGACGAAGCCTGGGCTTCGTGCCGTCTCGTTCGGCGACGCTTAATGAGAATTTCTCGCATTTCCGATCGTCTACGAGTCGACCGCTTTTGTATCGTCGCTAATTCTCCTACCATCACGACCCCCATAAATCCATTTAGCAGATGCGCTACGGAATGGAGACGAGGGAATTCTGGCTGTCGGTTCCCGGTCTCCGAATGGAATTCCGGCGACACTTCTTGTTGGCTGCGTCGCGCTTCCGGACGTTGATTTCTTTTCGTGGAATATTTTCTCGTGTGCTTAGTTTTTTCTTCTCTTCGTCTACTTTTAGCAAATTATGAGCGTATTGTTTCCTCCGTTTCATATCATTTTACACGCTTCTATTTAGCTTTACTTGTATGTAAAAAAAATCTTGTAATTCAATCTTCACTTATTTCCACATATACGATCAACTTGAAAATTTTTATACTGCTCTTTGAAAGATTATGTAGTATCACATCTGGTGGCTTGGGGTGGATTTCATCAACCTTCTAGTTCACTTTCTGGTTACATCCGTGAGTTAATAGTAGCTATTTTTGACAAATAGTGATATATTACTATTTATATGAAATACACATGAATAGCAAAGAATAGAAGTTCAATGGTTTTGAAGAAACTACAGCAGCGACTATAAATGAATCAAATGCATATTCTGGGCTTAATGTGTTCATTACATTTCATTTGAACTCGAAGATATAGATCTCTTCAGTCCGAAACGAAGGACTAAAGTTTGAATCAGTACACATAACATTCGAAGTTATACACATTTATTTATTATATATAGCAGTAATTACAAAATTTAATAGAATTAAGATTTTATAAATCATTTCAAAAACATAAGTAATGTTAGTGTATTTGATGACTTTAACAAAGAATTAAACAAAACTAAATATTTGTCCTTTATTTCTATTTAACTTTTCTTGTATGCTCATAATTCACGATAATTCATCTTCAACATTCTGAAGCTCTCCTCATACTTATTTCCTTTCCTTGTTTTATTCGTTTATAATACAGTTGAACCTTGTTAACTCGAATCTGAACGGGATAAAAATCTTCGTATTGCGAAGGTTCTATCATATAAAAGTATGATAAACGAAAATGACATAAAAAGACCTTGTACAAGGATTAATATGTTTTGAATTATGTTACAATTATTTATTTACATTTCTTCTTTCTTCTTCTTTACTTTCTTTCCTTTTTTTAGAAGCTTCGCGTCTGTTTTTCTTCATGTTTTCTTTATACTTTTATTGTTGTCACGCTAGCGTATTATTATGCACTGACTATTTGTATTTTAATAAGAATTCTCTCCCGCGCACGAAATAAGTAGATGAATATAAATACAAATAAATTATGTCGAATTATAGAGAAAGCGGCGTTCAAACTTCGAGTTATAAAGAAACTTTGATCAACAGAAATTGGGCTTCTTTGTGTGGATTCGAGTTTCAGAGATGAAATAACACACCTACAATAAATATGCCATAAATATTTCGAAGCAAAGTAAGTCTATTATTTTGATTTGTAGCGATTTCTACGGAGGAGTAGATTGAACAAAATTATAGACTTATGGAAATTTTCCAATTATGTATGTATAATACATAGAGGTTCGAATTGCCGAAATTTGATTCCATAATGAAAATGTATTGCGTTAATAATACTTATACAACGGCCGTAAACCTTCGTTCAAATTTGTCAAGTTATTTGGGTTCAGTAATTAATTTTGAGTAACTTGAAACTTCTTCAGTATAAAGTTATCAGTTACTCGACTTGAAATACCCTTTCAAGTTTCTACGCTTATCTTCATTAGTCAAGTCACTTAATTTCAAATAACTTGAAATATTTTACTATTTGAACTATCAGATAAAAACTAGCATCAAATAGAAATAAAATGTCTTCAGTGAATATGTAACAATCTCTTATATTTTCTATTTTTATTTTCCAATCTTTCCTACAAGGGATCATAGTTAAATTTTCTATTAATCGATGTTCCGTTAATTGATCGTTCCGTTAACTGTTCTAATAATCGAAATTTGGCGCTGTTTGTAACAGAAAAACACACCTGTTCGCAGATATTCTATTCGGGTAACAGGCGGTTTAAGCATTGTATAACATTCAGATATTAAGGTATTTTGATAATAAGGGTTCAGCGGAGCAGAATTATCGTTTCTAGTCATTTTTATTAATCCCGAAATTTTCTCAATAACATTCATTCTCACGTCGCGTTAATTTTGTACAAAGTTCATTTCAATTTTATATAATTATATGTATAAATTTTTACAATTTTATTTTATATAAATATAAATATAAAATTTATATAAATATTGGCCACCCTTTTTAACAATTATAAATGTGTAACGAGAAGATTTGAATTTAACATCATCAAAGCGCAATTCATTGAAAATTTTAAGGTTTCTTAAACAAACAACTATTTCAATGATGTTCCATTGCTCTCTAATAATCAAAAATTCTTCCTTAAGAACATTTTATGTTATAAAATGTTTGATTTGTAGTATTTTATTCTGTAAACAATAAAACGAAAATATGAAAATTAGTTTCAACTTTTAGATAATGTAATTATATTTATTCTATGCGAAATCTTTCTGATTAAATGCACATATTCCTTAAAATTCGAAATTTCATTTAAAATAATTGAAAAGTTATCTATTTAAAAAATATATATATATAACTGTAGTTAATCCCTAATAATTTCTAGTAATAAATTTTATGAATGACCCCGATTAACGTTTGAATTTCTAATAATTAAAATAACATTCAATATTTCTTCTGTAACGTTGAATTAAATCAGTCTAAATTCCTATTGGTGATTAAAAAATATCTCAAACCTGCTGTGTACTTTGAAGAACTAGAAATTTCTTTCTCAAGGATCAATGCACCGCAAATCCATGAGAACGCCAAGTACAGAAACTACGGGATTGTGGGCAGGATTACCTACTCAAGTAGCGTATACTATGTCCTATATATCACATACCTTCATGTTCTGTGCAGTAGATTTTGGCAGGCAATCTGCACTATGCCTTTAATTGTTACAGTGATGTTCAATTCTAGTTCTTCCGCATGTAGAATGAAATTAGCAAGCAACTTTAGACTAAAATTGTTATAATGTCGTTATAAGTCTGTTTTTGTATTGTAATAACATGTATTCAGAACAATTTTATGGGAAAGTAAAATAAACAGTATCTTCTACATTTTCTTCTTCCTTTTGCTTTTATCGTCGTAATGTTGTAATACAATTATTCTAAATTAAATGTTTGTACCAAAAATAGTCTTCTACTATTAGCCTTTATTGTATATAGCTTTATAATTACAATTTCTTGCTATATAATTTCTTACGAGATTTATTTGTCAATAGATTGAATATTTATTTTTTACATTTTGCAACGAATCAGAGGTATTAATACAGTTGAAACAAACAAGAAGCCGATGGAAAGGTATTACACTACAACTAAAAGAATCTTAAAGAAAGTGACTTCTTCGATATCAAATTAACGATTAAGATTAAAATTATCAATTTTTTTCCTTTCTAGTAAGGTATCTCTGTAATGGTTAGTCGTTATACCCTTAAACAAGGATTTGTGTAAGTTTCAAATTATCCCAGGACACAAGCTTAAGGATTGAATAGGTTGCTCTCATTTACACCTTGATCTTGTTTGCATAATTTCTAACGCTTGTTGACCTACAAGACAGAATAACAAGATTGCAAACAATCTACACGAGGCCATAGTATACCACTGGGTTCATAAATCTAAATGGCCAAACGTCGTGTTAAATGAAATATGACTTGCAAATGGAAAGCTCGGTAAAATATATCTTTTCATATCCTTTGTCTCCATTTTTGACTTGTAAAAATGTACAAAAAGTAGCACAAAGCAAAATAAACAGCACATTTTTAGATTTATATTGCATTTTCCAAGTAATAATTTTCCAGGCCTTTTATGGATAAAAACCGCCAAAACTTTTGTATTTTCCCAGTAATAAATAAAAACGATTGTAAAAACTCGAATGAATTATTCATAGCAGAATCTTCAGAAAATAGGTCATTTTAATCGCCATATGAAAATAACAAATCACTCAATTAAAATTCCACAGTGGCAATCTAAAAAAGGAATGTTGAGAAATGGAGGTATAAAAAGTGAATTATGAGAAGAGCAAGAACCCTCCTCTACCATTGACGTTATCACTGTTGATCCTCCCTTTCACCTTAATCACGTGTACCTCGATTGTTCGAAGAAAAAAATTGACTAGGGGTGCCTTTATCGAAATTGAACGGAGCACTACGAGACGTAGCGAAATGACGCTGTCTCTCTTTATCTCTTACGGATTAAAAATGGCGCGATTTATTGTCCTCTGCAGAACTTTCGGCTTGTATCGTTCAATTCATTGTATTGGATAAATCACAATGCTAAGAAGACGCCCGTCTTCTGGTTCGACGTGAAACATAATTTTACGATTCCTTGGCATGCGAGCACGTTGATGTTTGTTTGATGGTCCCCGATTTTCACGAAAACGAGATAGAAATTGTGGACAGATACGAGATGAAAAATTGAATACGGAGGCAATTTATGATCCTTGTTGTTTGCTTTAGGAATCGCCGTTGTAGGAAGTTATAATGGCATCGAATTTGATTGCTAATTATTAAATTCTCCAACAAGAGCACCAACAAGTTGTCAGAGGAATTAATGACGCTATTTCAAAGTCTTGAATAATTTTGTACTGATTCTACTTGTATATTTATGTATTTATAGAAAATATAAATATGGAAATATGCATAGAAAATGTACAAATGATATATATACCTATTGTATATATAGTATACTGGATATATATATATATATATATATATATATATATATATATCCAAAGCAAATTTAGTTACAATATTTAATAGATAAAAAAAAGAATCACTATATAGGTTCTATTTTTCTAGTTGTATTTCAGAAAATATGAATTTATACAAACATTTGCAACCTAATTATAAAAATACCCTGTGATTTGTTTCCCACCTATTCATACCTGTAGATAGCATGTACGTTAAACATACTAGCGCAAATTAGATTACAAATAGGTTTTGACATAGTTTCACCGCAATAGAATATTTATACAGTTTTATATAATAAATATACCTTAGGTATACCTTATGGTACTTTTGGATAAGAATATTTACTATCAGCCATTGCCATTGGTATAATAACGTTCTTTGAGCTATTTGGGATTGAAACAATTCCTATCGTAATCTAATATTGCTTGGACCAATAGCAAGATGGTCGAAATGAAACAGATTGATTCATAAAATAAAAAAAAGCATCGCAAGGAAGGATAGGTGTACTGCTCAGATGGTCATTATAGTTAGCATAAATAAACTAAAGCTAAATATTCCTAGATTGTATTTCAGTACCTAATCCCAAATCCATCACTGTTCCCTTCACACGTCATATTTTTGTCACAATTTTTCAATAAACTTTTTAACGACCCTGTGTTTATACAATTCCTTTTAGCTACTTAAACCCATAGAATGGTCACAAAATTTCACTATTACAATCTGTGACACCGCGTATATTAAAATTCTTTTATGCTCATAATTCAAATATTAAGCTTCAATATTCTAAAGCTGTTGTCATATTTGTTTCTTAATATTTATGTTAATTGTCTCAATATAGAACTTATTATTTGAATAAAAGTAGCTGTTTGATATACTGTAATGAAAACTTTTGTGGGCAACTAAAGCTAAAAGACGTTCATATACTGCTCTTGGTAAAACAGTAATATTTGGAACTGTTAATTAATAGACTATATTACTCAAATATTCTGCTGTACATTGGAACGCATAAAATAACCGGTCTTTAATCATTAATATACTTCAATACTGCCACTAATCAACTGAAATCACATAATACACCGAAATATTAATTACTGAATATTAACCACTGAAAATGTCTGCAGAGATATTAAAATTCGTTGTATCGTAATCGACCAATATTTGTATATCAATTTCGTGTTTCATCGTGCTAGGGAGATTACAATTTTATCGAGTGTTATGAAACAAATCGCTCCTAGGAGATTGCCGGGTGATCGTCCAATATGTCTTCGGAAATCGAAAAAAATATCCAATCACAGAAGACTTGGTTCTCTTCCTCACCCCTGCTGATTTCGAGTAATTCCTTTTTCACGGTCAACAGTCGACGATTGGAGCTGGATGGAACCTCCCCACCACCATTCGTTGATAAGAGCACAATAAATCAAGCCAGATCTCGAATGAATGAAACGTACACCGACAGTGCGGCGATTCGTTTAATAAATGGACCTATTGCCTCGTATCACGAGAATTTATCGGAATATACGTTTTTTGTTTGCTCGTTATACTGTTTATTTCGAAATGAATATTTTCTCTTCGCATATTATAAAATTGTTATAATTACAATTATAGTTTTATAATTATAAATCATTCGTGTGAACCTGTGACGATGTTGGATACTTGTATACTACAACGAGACCTTGTTGTGACGAACATATAGTGAAAAAAAATGATAAAAGCGGGCAATCAAACGCCAATAATCTAAAAGAAAAAAATACCATTCAAGGTTAAATTTAATTAAAAAAATTTTTTTTGTATTTTCTGATAGTACTTGATGAATAGAGACGAAATACATATAACGATTTGGTAAAAATGGATTGTCGAATGCTGACAAACCCCCTTCAAAATATCACAACGAACCAACGGATCATGTTTATAACACACGCTCGACAAGATTGACCAACAAACTTCTTCGTCGACTTTACAGAAGAACACTGCTTTATATGTATAAGCGTCCAAAAGTGTGCCAACTGGGAATCGCGAGGATCACGTAAATGACAATAATTAGAATATAATACGAACTACCGAAAGTGTGTAATGTGTAACGACATCCGATAGAGAATAGAACTTATTGTAAGATGTAGAGCTGGCTTCTACGAGTGTGTAATTTTCCCCACATTTCCTTACCCAAGTATACAACACACATATATTATACAAACTCTCTGTAACAGCGACATCACTGTATATCAAACTGAGAAACAGTAACTCATGCCAGCATAGACTTTATGCATACTTGCTAGGTTTCTCGAATCCAATAAATTCTCGAAACTTATAAGGTCGATACAGACCTTGATAACGAGCTTATAGCGTGCAGAATTTACAAGAATTGTTTGAATTCTTCGTTTCGTCCAAAGGTGCAGTTTTGAACCCAAGAAACGATATATGATTCACAACTTTTATGGCTCACGTCTCCGCCGGTAACGTAAACGGGCTAAGCGTAACGCGCGATAACACGCTATGAGCTCACCTTAATGTATAAGTACGCGACCTGCGGCAAGCGTGAGTTGATTCGAGACCTCGAGCTTATCTTCGTTCTGTACGATAACGAACCTAGCGTTCAGCGATTAAAATCGAACGAAGACATCGCTTCATCGTGCAGTTTCGCTAAAAGGAGGTTACGGGTTTTTGCAAATTGATCTAAATGTAGAGATTAAGGCAGGAGCCTAATGCGTTGGCTGATCGAGATTATTTGTCATCCACTATCACGATGCATATTATGCATTAAATTAGTACATATGGAATATCTAGACTACGGACTTTTATGTAAACATATATTTTTATGGAGATAATTAAAGAAATAGAACCAATATAGAGATTTGAATCACCCTCTAGACTTTAGAATGGATTACTTTACATCAAATATTTTTTATACTTTTACATATTACGTGTATTTTGGAAATTTTCGTATTTCTAACTCTTTCGTAGATGCATAAAAATCTGCGGAATAGAAATATAGCTTTTATGGAGCTTTAATGTGATGGCCTAATGTATATTTATAATAGTTAATAGGAATGCTAAATACATATGAAGACATTGAAGTAATAGATATGTAATAGATATATAATAGATAATATAGAGAAATATGATATAGAAATATGTATATTAAATATGAAAAATGGGTATGAAGAACTTCAATGATTAGAATAGGCATTTTAATATTTAGACAATTCTTTATAAATAAATCGTTCTGGAATGACTAAATCGTCCAGTATATGATATAGTACATATTATATAGTATATATTATATAGTATATAGCATACATTAGTACATAAAGAATCATTAATTCTAAGATATTTCTAAAGTATAGTAGCTTTTGTGAATCCACTAGTAATGGCCTTAGTTGACTTCTCGATTTTAAACTTTTACTATGTATATTAGATGACTTATTTGCGTTTCTCCCGATTTTAATCGTATTTTTAGTAGCTTTGCACTTTGTTCCGTCGTTTCGTAAACGTTCTACCTTATTTCTGCAGAGTAAACCTGGAACTGCAACTGGAACTACAACAGAGCGCATCATGCTATTAAAAAGTTCACTTTATTTGGAGACAATATTTGAAAACAATTTGTATATGCAATCATGTAGAAATTATTTTAACTGAATTACGTGTGATTGAAGTTTCATTTGAGAAAACGACATTTCATGTATATGAACCTAATATTTAATGTTTACATATATGTATACACTCCCTATCCCCAATCATGCCCATCTATATGTATTAGAGCAGGTTATGGTCCCATAAAAAACGTGATAATTGATCCAGATCATCAATAAAATAATTAATCGACCATAGCTTTTTATTGTACATATCTATTGTGGGTGTGACAGGGATGCAGAGCCACGGTTAAGACAGAGAGATAGACAGACGGAAAAATATAAAATTTTGAAGAAATCGAAAATAATAATCGTTGTACTGTTAAAATGTTATTATTGCTATTATTTAATTATTAAGTATATGTTACTCATTTTATTTCACGAACATCATTTCCGTACTATTTATTTTGTTACAATACTAAAAATAATTCGTAGAAATCTCTGAGGTTGTTAAGAAAATTATTTAGAAAGCTGTTGTCATCTTAAATTTCGATGATTTCTCAATATATCGTCGACGACATAATTTTGAACCATTTTTTTCCTATACATGTAACCATTGCTCAGTTTTAGTTTCCGAGATATTCGCAAAAAACTATTGGTACTAGTACAGCGAATTCTGTCTACATTTGTACGTTCGTAGCAACGTAGGTATGGGTCAGTATTGGTTACCGGCCGCCCTATGGAGGCCGGATTTAATAAGCTAATCCAAACGTAACTCTTACCTGTTGTTTAAATATAGTACGTGTATATAAACGAAGGCTGGGCGGGCTTGAGTATTCCATGGATCTTTCGGATTACAGTCCCATGCACAACTGCGTATTAAGAATGATTACCATTAAATGGTCTGGCTTAGGTTTGGATTAATCTTTCTAAATGCAGCCGCCGCGAGGCGGCCGGTCATAGGTTTGGGTAATAAATAATAACAATTGTAATATATATTAAGCTTTATATTTCATTTCTATAATTGAAATTAAAAACATATCAGCCATGATATCAAAGAATTTAACTATTCGACTATCAAAATCATGATGTCATCGGAACAAATTTTTGAAGACATCTTTTGCAGTCTCGCATGTGCAGTTGTGAATGATTATTTAGATTCGTAAAGTATATAGCGCAGGGATAAAGAGATCAATTGTTGATGGATCTAAACAGATCGCCAAGCGGCGAACAAAGAGGTAGCGAGTGTGCGACTGTGTCACACATACATACATATGGGCAGAATTCACTGCAGCGGTACCAACAGCTTTTTGCAAATATCTCGCAAACTAACAGTCCGCAAGCAAACACGATGTAATTTGTACCATATTTGCTGATTCAGTTTCGTCTATTATATATACATTTAAATGCGATTTAAACTATATCCTGTTTGGCTTCATTGCAGAACTTTCACAAAAACGTTGATAAAAGTTTAATTTAAAAAAAGAAATTAGAAATAGAAAAGTTTAATCATTGCCTCATGGCTAATTAGTATTTTTTCATGCACAACTGAATTCGGATCAGGTTACACTATTCAGCCGACGAACATTACCGATTACCGATGTCGACCGATCAATTATGAAGAACATAATGGCAATCAATTATAGAGAAAATACTGTAATTACCAATTTAAAATTAGAATGGAGATTTAACCAGAATATATTTCTTATTTTATGGTATTTTAAGTATAATACTATTACAAGACAAGGGATTAAACAAGACCGGAGAACCAATAAAATTATCTAAATGGAACAGAAACGATAACCTAAGGAATAATTAAAACGAAAATTTAATACCTTCATAACAGAATAAATCAAAAGTATAGAACGAATATCTCTCGACAGAAGGAACTGAAACCGTGGAAAACCATATCGAGTTCCCAGGCGATCCATGATTAATCGAAGAAACCCGAGGACGGCTGAAACGGTTCGAGCTTCGAAACTTAACTTTCAAGTGATGGACTCGGTTAAGTCGTCAATTACGAGGTCTCGATGGTGGAACGCGCTAATTCCCGGCAAAGTGAATATTAATTAGCCCATTCGAAGGCCAGGGCTGATTCCTGGCCGGAGTTAATATCGACTCTGCGGCTCCCCTCGACTCGATTACGGGCACGCGTTCATGAATAAGTAATCGAAAGCTCGTAGCGCTGCTCCTCCACGGGGATAAAAATACTATGGCAAAAGCTGATGCACTTTTATTACAGCCGTTCTTATATCTCGTTGTCTGTAAACTGCGAAGCTGCTATACGTAAACTAACGATGTACATACCATTAGTCGGCCAAGAAGTTCAAATCATTTTTCAAAAATTGTATTTATCATTGATACATCTTTTCATTTAAGTTGCCCAGGTTAATGACATGGATGCCTGATACAACTGTCCTTTTAAATTTTGTACAAACTTTATACTGTTTGTTTACATTGTGAACTGTACGAGTCACATCAGTTTCATGCAAATCTTCGATTTAATATGTAGCATTAACTTTGTTCAGTACACGTATTAGTGTAAAATGGTTGAAGATATGTGAGAATTATTATTGCGCGTATTATTAGCGTATATTGCACTTGAAAATGTTCGACAAACAGAACTATTTTTTATGTATAAAAAAGAAAAATAACGGCAAATTGATTATAACACTGCTTGCTTAGATACCATACAACTTTTGTTTGAAGCATCTTTTTCGTATTGCAAATAATTTGCGAGTTATTTCAAGTCATTATGTAACAAAAGTCACACTATATACGTAGCTTCATAAACTGCATTTGGGAGTTCATATTTGTATTTTTCTTGTCGAAATGGTTTTTTGAATTTTTTTGTAGTAGACATAGAACATGGAAAATTTCGAACGATTATCGGATTATTCGCAGATATTAATCCACTAACCTACACTTTCTATTAGTAAAATTGTTTCTTGATCATATAATAATACATTTTTTGTAATATCGTATCTTTTAATACATTAAGATGACAGCAAGTCATAAAGCATCTGATTAATACTGATACACATCACTTGACGTATGCCAATGATATTGATGTATGTCAGTTACAGGAGAAATCAGAATGGAAAATATCATTTTGAACTTAAATCAGGATTTCACAGATATATATAAAATCTTATTAGAGTTACACAAAGAACTATTTACATTTCAAGGTTATATATCTATTTTACTTATCATTATTTAAATCATAATTTAACATTATAATAGATAATACCGATTATGAATCAAAATAATGTAATAAAACGCGTAGTATTGTGTAAAATGAAATTAATTGTGATAGAAAATTTGCTAAGAACGCAGTCTCGTTAAATAAATTTCAAATATAATTATAACAGTGGTATAAGCTTTGAAAGTCGCGGATGGTACGAAAAATTAAAATTAATCGACTTTTATCACTGGATTGCACATTTTTATGCAAAATCATATGTTTATGATCTCAATTATAAAAATGATAGAATCTAGTAAATATTATAAAGAACACTTTACCTTAGGTATTTTATATATTTTTGTATATTAAATATATTCTGTACATTTTTACATGTTTGCATAAAAATGCGCAAACTAGTAAGCGTTGATCATTTACTATTATTAAATGACTATTATTTTTAAACGAAAGTAAAGTTCTAAAAGAGGGACATTTAAAACCGCGTGTAAGATTTTCAAGGATGATTAACAGCTAAGTAGAAGGTGAGACTAAAAATAACACGGACATCGTTAATTATTAAACGCATTATAAATACTTGGATAAACTCCTTTCGAAACTTTAAAGCGATGTTAATTCCTCCGTATCGATAAAACTTAAGTGGACCTCCGGCATTGCGCAGACGAGGTACAGTGGACCGTAACTCGGCTTTAGAAGGTTCAAAGTAACCATTACGTAGAAACGTAAGTACATAATAAATACCAGAAAGGTATCCTAAGAGAAAATTTACTGTAGCTTTCTCTGATTTGTGTAAGTAAATGTACTAATAAATATCCGACTACCTTTAGGTTGAAAGTTTCTGACGTGATTATATTTTTAATTTGTAACTCAGCCTTCTATAAGCAATCATTAAATTCTTTTAGAATTTTTATTTTTATTAAATGAAATTTCAAATATCTAACTTAATAAATGATTTTATGGAATGATTTAATGTAATGGAGAATTTGATACGCATCTCAACTTTTTCTTATATTTTGGAGACCTTAGAACAATAAACGAATTACATAAGCTTGCATACGGCCTAGTTTATCTACCGTGCGTGTAAAATATCTTTTCCTTCAGGAAAGGTTAATTAGTCAAGAGATTGTTAACTAAAGAAATACATTTTTATTTATCTCTAAATATAATAGTTTAGATCTTTTTAACTTTGGAACTCTCATTTTCTAGTTCTCTCAGAAAGTTTTTTTCTTAAAAATTAGTTTCCATGACCAAAGTTGTAATGTTTCTATATTGCATAGTGTTGAATGAAATTTTATTTTCAAAAATTCAAAATGACATTATTCAATCTTTTAAAGCATCTTTACCGAAATATTTTTATAAACTATTTTTGAAAAATTTGAAAATTTAAAATTTTTAATGTGCAACAAGATATTTCTTTCATTCCAAAGAAGATTAAAAGCAGAGAGGGTTGATTGAATCCGATTTACTTTACATTATTATAAATTTACAACAAATATATTGTATGTTGAACAAATGGGACAAAAATAATTGATAAAAATGGAGTTAGTTAGATCTAATTAAAAAGTAAAAATAAAATGTCAATTTTGTTTGGAAATGGTGATCTTTAAAAATTACAAATTAAATTTTCCATTCATTTATCCATATTTACATCACTGAAAAAAGTACAATTCAATAATAGAATAATACTTCCTTAATAATTAAATTACGATCCTGTGATTTTACGTTTCGTGTTAGAGCTAATCTTAAAACTAGCCAAGAAAATTTCTTTACATATATTCTAATATTTATTATACTATACTTCCATTCTCGGATCCATTTCAAGATGTTTCGTTCTTAATATCTTTCCCTCGTGCTCTTCTCATGTGACGCATGGAAGCTTGTTGATCGTGGATTTAAATCCGATATCATTGACTGTTATTGAGCTGGCATAAAACAAGCGAAGCCTTTCAGAAAATTTTCAAGTTGCCTTTAGTCGCGATGGATCCGCGATAACGAAAAAAGAGGATGTCGTTCCGAGGGAAACCATCGTCGAGTCATCTTAAGGGAGTTTACAGCTGTTCGAGAATAGATCCTGTTGTGTTTCTATCGAAAACGTGCCTTGTTTTCTTAACTATTTTCTAGCGACCTGGTTAGTATCGACAAGAAAACGAGATATAGGTAGTGTAGGCATTTGCAATTTAACGAAGCACAAGATAGGATCAGATAGCCACTGTATTTCTATTCACAGTTAAAATTACATTCGTGAACTTTTGTTTATTTTTCTTGGCTTGTGTATAACTTATATAGATATATCTATATACTTAAACCAAACAATGTGATTTCAATGATAACGTTAATTATTGATAGCTATTAATAAGTAGCTAGAAATCCAAAGACAATTTTCTAAATATCTTATAAAATGATTTTCAACTTGAAAACTTTTATTCTATTATCACTTGGCGTTCCATGCAAAATAAGATAAAAATGTTTAAAATAAGTGTTATTAAATGCAATTCAACTAAATTCATGGCTCTAACAAATACTCTAGTAAAATTTATTCCAATGGTTTTGGAGAAAACAGATTTACTTGGCTTATTTTATTTATTTTCTTTAAATCTTATTTTGTTTTATTGTGATATTTTGTTAGTATACTGTCTCGAAAGTTTCTGTAACAATCGAGATAGTCTATGTTAAACTATGAACAAAAAATCTGTATGCTTTCAAATACAATATAACAATAAACACATTATTATACGTAATAATATAGGCTTAGAGATTCGTTGAAAAATCTCCTACATAAATATGGCATGTACTGATTCCTTTTGCGATAAAAGATTCATTTGATTTCATGTTGTACGAGAATGAGGTTCCTAATTATTAGTCTGCAGATTTTAGATTAAAACAAAAAATTGTACTTTTAAATCAAATTGTGTCTAAAATTTGATTTTAAATATTTCAAAACAATCTAAAAAATTCTAAGAACGAGGTCAAGCTATTTTTAAACTTATGCTTAGTCTTTCCAACGAATCAGTGAACCCATTTATTTCTAACATAATAACAATGTATTGCACAATTTCAGGAAATTCATTTAAATGATTATTTAAATTAAAAAACAAATTAAACATTAATAAATTATTAAAAATTCTATTGAATTGTAATAACCATGCAATTTTCTCTTTTTTCACGCTGCAATGCACAGTATAACGCATCAGCTAATCTAAAAACACATATAAAACACAAAAACCTGAATCTCTATGTTTTAAAACTTTGATTTAAAAAAATTTAGAAGCCAATTAAAAACACGAAGAATAAAATGGCAAAGAAAGAAAGAAGAAAAACCACCATTCATACTTTTTTCCAATCTCGCGCAGTGTACAATTTTTCTGCATCACACTGTCGTTGCTACTTCAACGCCGCTGACAATCCCGTTTCCTTTGGGACACCGATATGAAAAATCGCAGTTTACGCGAAAACATTTGTACGTTTCATACATCCCCCTCTCGCGAAGGGAATCCGATATCTGCATTTCGAATTCGAATGGCTCTTGAAATCTGCTTGACGATCGTTTGAAATATGCACAGCGCCATGTGCACGTAGTTTTCGAAATGGCGCGATGCCACGGTATCGATCGTACGGAAATTCGGCTTCTCCCGTTCGTGCATCGCGTACAACTTCTGCGTTGGTTTGTTAGGAAGTGTGTCAACAGTCCGATAGCGAAGATCGATAGGTAATTACACGACTGTACCAAAATGAAATTTGAAGGAATGTCGGAAAAGGTTTGTAAAAAACTAACCCTTTCCAACCCGAATTATTTCTCTCAAATGAAAACTATTTTTTTTTCTTTTTTGGATGTAAATCAGTCGATCACAAAAGTTTATATACACGCTTTAAGTATAAGTTATTATAGGTAAAAATATTAAGCCGACGAATTTTGTTAACTCATCAAGATACATATCGTCAAGATGTGACACAATTTATTCGCATCTATTCACTTTTTTTGAGAATAAAGAAGCAAAAAAAAAAAAATAAAATAAAATAAAATACAGTGTTGTAAAATATACACACATCTGTTATATCTGCATGAAATCCTAAAAATAGTAGATTTAATATTATAATAATATCGAATAGTTTCGTTCCCCTTTGTTACGTAAAATACTCTGTTATCTCCTTCGCGTTGAAAAAGTTATAGTTTTATCGTTTCTGATGTGATTTTATGCCAATATTTTTATGAGATGTGTTTAAATTTTTTAAATTCCTTTTAGTGATACATTAATAATAATTTTACTGCTATGCAAGTATGAATAATTTTCTGACAAAGTGCATTTTTAGCTTATTTGGTACGTCAGATACAGAAAATCTGATATGTAGATTTTCATAACTGACGATGGTTGTCCCTTGCATTTAGAAAATTAATTATAACATTTTCTCATTTGTGAAAATAAATTTAACTTATTTTATCAACTGATAAGATTATATTAAATACTATTGAGTGAGAGATTATACTACTATTTCTGATGTGACACTATTTTTAATGAATGAATATATGAACATATATTAATAAATGTATTGTCTAGAATAATAAATAATTTGAAACTTTTCAATATTATTAACATTAACGACGCAATATTTGTACTTCTTTTTGAAATTGTTGGAAAATTCTATTTTCTGATTCTGTGATACAATATATCTTTCATATTTTATACAATAACATCCCCTATTCAGTTTGGTACTAATTGAGTTATAATGAATACGTCGTTGCAAAAGCATTCTGATGTATGAATATTCTATTATATAAATGCCTATATTCTATCTGTTTCTCAAACAGAAATATTCTATGCGGATTTCAATGGGTTGCAATGCCTATTATATCATCAGCATGTATATATTTACTATGAAAATAACTATAACGGTTCATATGTTATAACATGTAGAATCTAACTATTGATTTAATTAAAGGGATTGGAAATGTAAATTACTATGCTCACGAATCAGTAATTACACAAAATATCAAAATAGAAATACATATTGTGTTAAAATATGGCGCACGACAAGTGCCTTCATTTCAAATTTTATTAAATGCTTCGTACTTTATTCTCTTTTACAATATAAACAGAAAAATATACGTAAGTTATGATCCCAATGAATATATGTAGCTAATGAAGTCAATTAAAATAATAGTTGAAAATTGTTATGTAATATTATTATAAGAAAAATTTGTTGTCAAAAATAATGAAAAAATAGATATGTACGTATAAAAGAAAGTTTTGAAAATCTATTATTTATATTAATAATATAATGTCCCTTTATAAAAATATTATATTTAAATAAAATATTTTACATAAAGATCGAATAATATTCGAAGCATCATCTTTTAGATAAAAATCGAATGATATTCAAAATAGCACCCAAGCTTCAATCAAGTAACATTTTAAACATTCGCTACTAAGTACAAAATTTATTTTCAAAAATTGTCAGGCCAAAATAGTTTTCACGCACCATATCGAAATTCATAAATCTATCTAAAAACTTCTCGTTTCGTCATACATGGCCTGTTTTCCCATGAGACAATTTTATGACAAGAACTCTGATCGATGTATGTTTGTGGTTTATCGTTCCACACGCCCTATTCGAATTAACTGCGCTATCCACGCAACCCTGTCAAAATTCGGTGCTTTTGTCGCACCTGCAACGGGCAACCAACGGCGGAACCTCAAATTCCAAGTGAAACGACTCCATAATGAGCACGAACCGGCGAACAATAACGGCTCTAATGAGCGAACCACGGCACCGTTTCGACTTTGTTCTAAAAACGTGGCTCTCGCGGTTAATAGCCAGCGATAAGGCGGAATTATTTCACTTTACCGTTTGCCACCATTTAAATGTACGTTTCCCCGCCAAATTCACGATAGCCAGACACTAAATTTGTTTTTCTTTCGTTTTTTTTTTTTTGTTTTTTGTCATTAGAATGAAGTCCATTAACATTAAGGATAAAAGAAGTTGCTTTGAAATGCGTATCTGAATAATTGTTACCTGAATAACACGTTTCCTCCGTTATTTTAGTTAGAAGATTGCACGTGTTAACAATTTCCATATAATAGCGTTAAACAAGAATGAAATTTAAAATTTTGTTACCCTCTTTTCCTTGAGAATTCTTTTTCTTTTCTTAATTGATTGTTTACAAAAGCATTGAAACCTATAATGGATTATTAACTCCGAATATTCGAGCATTTATAGGATATTTAAATGTGCAAAAATGTACAGGATGTGTATCATATCCAAAAAGATGTAAAGTATTCAAAGTGTCTGTAATATTTAGATGATGAAACAAGTCTCTATTTAGGTTTTATTTCTTTTGCTACATATATAAAAATATACATTATAGTTATTAATGACGCGGTTGAAGTCATCATTTGAATTTCGTAGTTTTTGGAAAAGATTATTAAGCAGAATACCTTTTTTTTTACGCTACTGTAACGGATATCTAAGTTCGATAATATTTTTCATACAACTTGGATTATATCTTCTTAGAGAGCGATTATTATTTTATTTTAATTTATATTCTATACCATTATTAACATTACTATCATCATTCTGTACTATTATCAGTATTATCAGTACCTTTCGTTCTGCAATATATAGATAAAAGTTAATGCGCTAGAATGAGGTACTGTAGCTTAAAATAATTCAAATTGTCTAGCCACTCTTATCATTCAGTAATATGAATTAATTGAAAAAGGATAAAAATACTTAAAATATTTCATATTTTCCAGCAAAAATTTTATAAGGACCTCTAAATAGACCAATGATCGTAAAAATATTAAACTTTATTAAATATTTATCAGCATAAAATATTAACATTCTAACACGTCACACTGCCATTTAGAACTACAAATGTCGATGATTTAAGTATAAAACTTGCGCGAAATAAAAATGACATGTACAATCGATCGCATTACACGTTACACACATATACATGTACATAAAATAGAAATCAAAAGTACAAAAATTATTTTTGATTAATATGGAAGAGGGTGACATTTCTAGAAATCCATAATTGTTATATAGCAAAAAATTAAATGAGACATTGTAATGTATTGAAAAAGTTGAGTATGGTAGGTGGACGAATATTTATACGGCCGACTGCATAAACGAATACATAGTTCAAGGAAAAAGATGTTTATTCATGTACTTTATTATATTCAAATTCCATATAATGTATCGTACATGTATGTCATATACATGTATCGTAAGTCCATAAAATTATTTGTTTATTTCGATAATTTTCTGGTAAGATTCTAGTTAGGAAATTCCACTACGTTCTTCGTCAACCTTCTCAATCCTCAACCAAATTCTTCCTCTGATTCCTCTAGTTCTAAACACATTAAATTACGTTACATCATAGGGCTGTCATATTCCAGCAACTTCTAACAAACGTTACTCGTAAATTGTTTATAGGTAATAAACCATGGAATACGAATTACTAAATATTCGGAAAGTCAAACACTAAAATAAAGTCACCTCATTCAAAATAGAATATTTAATATTTGACGGCGAGAATTTTATGCACAATGAATACCACGCGACTGAAATAAGATATAACTTGGAAACGATTGAAGATGGAAAAAAATTTTATTATACAAAATTAAAAGATTTCATATAGCGCATCGTGAACTATAAATCTTTTTATACACCAATCGATACGTATTTTAATTCTCTATATTAAGGTAGTTACTTGTATGAAAATGTTTAGTTCAAAAGATATCTCAATTTCAATTTCATCAAATTGAATATATGAAAGGTAAAGAAAATATGAATACGAGAGATTTTACAAAACTAAAGTTAAAATATCTTTCAAATTATTCAATCTTTTATTTAACCACCTTAATACTTTTTTGTACAGAATACAGAGATTCGTTGATTGTATGCGTAAGCAATTTATAGTTTCATTTGAAAAAATATGGATAGACATCCACATTAGATCATACCTATATCATTCAGAACATTTTAATTTTGCCTAATACAATTATGTTATCCTCTACCGTTACAGAGCTACAGCTTTCCCCGAGTAAATCAGGCTTCAGTCCATTAAAGTCGAAAAATAGATTAAATATAAAGTTCCGATATTTTACAATATCATTTAAATTAACGTATCGTACCTTTCATCAACATTTTTTGGCGCAGCTTAATTGTGCTCAACCCTTGTTTTAAACATATTAAATTATATTATACCGGGAGACTGAGTATTTACGCAACTTTTAACGAACGTTCCACTCAAATTGTTTATGAAAACTGGACAACGGACGGGGAAAATCCAATCCGGCGAATTCATTAACAGGTTGTAGGTATCGTTTTAAAGTTTTCGGTTTCGCCTATATTGGCAAACCGTTAGTTGTGCATAACACCAAACTCTGTTGCAATATTGAAGTTGTAACGCAACTCCAATATTAGTTTGTGCCCGTAGCCATTTAATAATTACGTAATAAGACGAACTTAATAAGAGAAAACATGAGCGGCGTATTAACAACGAGGGTTGAATATCATCTTCGTCCGCCATACTAAAACTGAAATCTTATTATTTTGTAACTGTTTTGCGGGTTACGCATGCTTTGTGCTCTGTAATCTCTTTACTCTTTATGTGAAACTGTAGGTGGTGATTAATGTGAAAGGATTATTTAAGTAGAAATTTCTTCGACAAAGGTCCTTTCCCTGACAGGAATCGATAGAGGTTTCATTTATTCTCTTTAATATTTTGGTGATTTTATTATTATACATTTTATTATGATGACATTTTAATTCACTTCTATAAATGGGTATCTCAACAATATGAAGATGAAATGTATTAAATATTCATATCTAATTTATAAATTATTTTAATTTTTTATTTCATATTGAATTTTATATTTTTTAATATGTGAATTAATTTCGTTAACATGTGCATACAATACTATTGTATACTAACGGTGTCACTAAATTTATCAAGTTTATTTCTTCTCAGCACGAGAAATCTCTCTAATACTTCAAGATTAATACTGCAATAAGGGCATACTTAGCAGTTCACCTGTTAATTGAATCTTTCAGAATCTAAATCAGAAACTTCCCTTAGGGAGTTTAATAACTAGAGTATAATAAAGGTGAATTAATTCACTTTAGCTCATCCAAATACGACAATGTATTTCTCATGCAGACAATGATATTCTGTGACGATACCATGTAATCGCGCGTTGAAAAATCTACCTAATCTAAATTTATGTTAATCTATGTAAGAAGATAATCAAATTCAGAATATTATCAATTTCCATAATGATTTAGTTTGTTCGTGTTTCAGTTACAATTTTACATATAGATAGCATCAAAATAAATCTTATGATGTTTCGTTCTCAATATACTATGGATATTTCTGCATTTACGTGAAATTGAAATGTGCAAAAATACACAGAATGTGCTTAATATAAGAAAAATACCTAAACAAAGTGTTCGTTATAATATTTACGGAGCGGCACGAATTGTGTTTACAATTATTTAAAAAAATATGAATTTACATAGACACTCCCAGATTAGTCGTGGGTAAGTTATCGTGTATATCTTTTTAATATAATACGAAAGATTAAAAAGTCGTCCGTCAAGCCTTATATACTGTAATATAGTAATATTAGACCAAATACATTGACATTTTACTAATAGAAGCTAAATACAACTACTACAATAGAATTTTCTGAACACCTTTTATCCAAATATTCTTTTGTTCGAACATTTGATTATCCGAACAATATCGGTTCAGTAAAAGGAAACAACTATTCCAACCGTACTGAACTATACCATATGTACTCTCTGCACATTCCTCGGTCAAGTTATCGCTTTGCATTCATCATAAGACACGTAAGTGACGAAGAAATTATTCAAAGTATTAAAGAAAAGTTGAACGATAACGAAAACAGCGCTGATTTGTGAATCAAAAGCATTCGTAGCAACAGAAGCAACCAGTAGATGGTATGAAATACAGAATAGAAGGAAAGTAATCCCATAAAAGAGAAGTTTGTAATTTGTCGTTTCAAAGAAACTGGAAAGCTCATTAGAAGATCAAAAAGAAAATGATTGGACGCTTCCAAATTAAAGCAAATATATAAAATATACGTACATCAAATACAGAATTTTGATCTACCTTTTCATCTTTGATCTTATCTCAGGCAATCATATATAGTTGGTAGATATTGATAGTATATATAATAAATTAAAAAAAAATATATATATACATCAAATTTACTTTCAATACGAAAAATTGATTGCATACATACAATTGTTCGCAAAAGTTGTATACTTTTTATGAACATGATAAATATGTGTGTTATGCAAAATATTTTTTAATTTTATTAGTGTTGTAATGCCACTCATCTTGTTGTTCGTCATTACCGTAAAAATGTTAACGATTCTGAAAATATATACACAAGTTGCAAGATCCATACATTATTTTACAAAGATCGCAGAAGTGCCAATACAGGCAGTCGTCCAATGATATCAATGTTCAGTGGGACCATTTCTAATATTACATGCTTAAGTTAACGACTATTCATACTGTATATCTATTAAGTTTTTACTAAATAGAAGTTTACAGTAAATATCTTGCAATTTTTGTATATATCATCAAATTGGGTTTAAATTTTGCCAACATAATCATAACAATCGTATTTCATTACAATGTTAATACAATTTTAAAATATTTTATGTAACATGCACAATATAGACATAAGAATTTCCCGTGACAAGTGTACGAATTCTTTTTCGAACCACTGTATGTTCATTATATTACGTTTGCATTTGCACAAAGTTCTACAGAACTTCTATAATATTTTTCTTAAAGTTTCAAGAATTTTTCCAAAAAGAAATATATTGAATCATGCATTTATGGACAATAAGAAAAGGAAGATAGTTGTCCATAACTTAGCTTCAGATAGACTTATTACATGTAGACTGATAGACCAATATTTCGGCCTTTTTCCGCCATTCGAGCTGCACGTCCAACTTACTTGCGACCGGTGAACGCAGGACATCCGGCAGATATGAAGTTTGTCATGGACACTCGTGCTGCGATATTATTCTTCGTCGATAGAACTCGCCAGAGTCCGTTCGTGATATTTTCAAGGGGAAATGCGGTGGCGGAAGTGTCGCTCGCGAAACATGGACACTTTATTCCACAACTTCGAGACGTTGAACGAGGAAAATATTCGCTTCGTCGTTGAATTTAGAAATAAGGGCGAAGGAATGAAATATACAAATCTTTGATGAATTTAGAAACAAGTTTCAAGGAGGAAGACAATTTAAATCTTCACTAAATTTGAAAATCGAGAATGGAAAGATTATTTGATCCGTTGTTGAGTCTGGAAATGAAGTTAGACATTGAATTGCCATTGGATTGAAAGAGAAAGTTGTATGCAGAAGATATACGAATTTTGAAAGTCGAAATTTGGACGAAGGATATGTTCGTCGCTAAATTTAATGATGAAGTTAAATAAAAAAAT
This sequence comes from Bombus difficillimus, assembly GCA_014737525.1. NCBI lineage: Eukaryota > Metazoa > Arthropoda > Insecta > Hymenoptera > Apidae > Bombus > Bombus difficillimus. The sequence continues at coordinate 940,208 of JACXIT010000135.1, read as the reverse complement.
AGTTGAATCGTCCTTGAATTTAAATATAGGGATGAAGGACAAAAATATTTGAATCACCGTTGAATTTGAAAATATGTGAGGATGAAAAATGAAAAAATTCGAGTCATCTAAATCGCTAGATTTGAACAAATACTAGTTAAATCTTTCCGCGTTATTAAGAGGGGACGCAATCACGTCTGCTTCAAAAGCTGAAATTTCTTTTTTTTAGATTTTTTTCTCAAAGCTTGATACGTATGGAATATTGTTGTAAAAGGGTATTTTCAAATTCTAAAAAATGGCGAGATTACAAAACTGAATACGAGTGTATTGTTTTATTTTAGAGAAAGATTTACTTGAAACTTTAAGCGCATTTTTCTCACAACTATGTTTTTCGACCTTGCCCCCAAGCGGATCTCTGAAACCCTTATTCGACTAACTTGACATTTTTACACATTATTTTGCGTTACATTATCACAACATAACGTAAGATTTGTTTGATATCTTAATCTGTTGAACTTTTATAAATGTTTAAAGCTAACTTTTTTCAGCGAAAAATAAAATTTTGTCCTTAACAAACCGTCATTTCCTTATTTTTCAAAATTATGGAAAGATTGCACGTTGCATTGAAAACAATATATTTTTTATAAGGTTGCACAAAAATCATTTACTTTTTGCAATTCACATTTGCCGCTGGTTACAAGCAAACAAGGTACCGCTGGATATAGAGTCAGTTAACATTGCACCACTCAGTCAATACTCAGTAAAATACTCTGTAAAGTTTCTTATAAAAATCTTGATCCTTTAGCAAATACTTGTAAGCGAAAAAAATGACTACTTTTTTAGGCCTCCAGGGTTGCATACTCCTTTTAAATGAGAAAATTGAATTGATAATAAATTTGGAAGCAAGAAATGAAAATATTTAAATAGATGTAGAATTCGAAAGTTGGAAAGAGAGAATATCTGTATCAGGAACTAAATAGGAACAAAACAATGTTTGAAATTTGAAATGGTTCTAAATTAGGAGATATGATTGAATAGCGAAAATATTGGAATTGTCGCTTTAAAGATGAAGTTAGAGAAAGTAAATGTTTTACTCGTTTCTGAATTTAGAAGTAAATATTAAGAATGGGAATGTATAAATGGCCACTGAATTTCAAAGTACGAAAAATTCAAATATTTGAATCATCGTTGAATTTAGAAGTAAGGGCGAAGAATTTAAATATTTAAATCGATATCAAAGAGTGACCTAAAAATGTGAGGAGTCTTCGCCCGTTTCTGCTTTCACTATTTTGCAACTAAATTTTGTGAGATGGAAAGACATCAGGCACCACAAATTTTCAAGTTGAATTAGTTTTAAAATTGATTAGTTTTTAAGTTATAGGACGTCCAAAATGTAGAAATTCATTAATGCTCATACATACGATGTACAGATTCTTATGTCAGTCTGATTATTTAAAACATTGTTCCCAGAGATTTTTCCAACTGCTAACAGTGCATTTGAACTTAGATTTTCAAAATTCACAATGGCCGATTCAATATGGTGAACGATATTATAGGAAATATGAATATATTGTACTATTGTACACGTTGCAATGTGTATGTCGTTTGTTGATTGTCGTCGAAACCATGGAGATACATATAAAGATAGAGCACGCAAGTATATGTTATCATGTAGGCGAATGCGATATGGGAATAAAAAGAAAACGCTGCATAGAGGCGTCTTTTCTATCCTTGTTTAATGAGAAATACACACTCACGCCGCTCATTGATCGTTGTTACACTAACATACTTACTATACGAATGCGGGCGCGTTGTTAGACAAGAACACAAGTGGCCTCTGTGCAGCGTTTTCTTTTTATTCTTATATTATTTTCTTAGTCCGCTCACGCGCTCTATTTTTGTATGTCTATGGCGGAAACGTATATCTTGACCCACGGTACGAGCGCCAGCCTCTACAGCGGACTGGTTGGCGACAGCGAATCTTCCCGACAAGAGAAGGTCCGGAGAGGCAACGAGTGCAGTAAAAAAGAATTCTGCGACATGCTGTGGATAATTCGCTTGGCGATTAGACGCGACGCATCCAGCAATTCCATAATAAAATTGCATTTTATACTTTCTCACAATATATTTAAAAGGCACCTACTACAACGATATTTATTTTTCCTAGTTCTGATCCTTGGAGATATTGATGGATACATTACGATATTAGGATTCGAAATATGAATCTCATATGCAAGGATTCATGACAACTGTCATGATTTGTACGCGATGTGACTGTAACAGCTAACAGTTCGCACACCACTTCCGTATGTGTAGTAATATGTACTCTCCGATTGATTCTTGTCGGTTTTAACCATATCGGCAAGTATGAAAATGTGATGATAACTTCCACTATAATAAAAAAATTATTATTCAATAAAATAAATTATTATTAAAGCAATGGATATTACTTATTAATATTAATATTATTAATAATATTATACTAATATTGAATACAAAATTTACTTTATAAATTTTTACTTTACAAATAATTAAATGAAAGTATTATAAAAATTAGAACATTTTTTGACATATGGATTGCTACAGTGAATCCGTCGTTGCAAATTTTGAAAATATAAGCTTAAATTCGTTCTTAGTCGTGATCTAGAGTTGCTGCAGCATACAGACATGTGCTCTGCGAGTTTATAAATAGCGAATATATGTATATTACCATTAGATAAGGACAACTGCAACTGTATTGGGAGTCGGAAATTGAACAAGATAATGCATTGAGTTACTCGACGATAAGTAGCGATTTTTCTCTTTAATCGGTCATACTTGGCTCGAAGATGGCTTTAAACGAAGATGACTTAAACAATCAAGACATTCCTTAATCTTTCAGCCAAGCGGCATGCCACCTCCGTAGTACAAAGATGACTGAATTAAAGAACTGTTTAAGAATAAACAAAAAAGGAGTCCTGAACGCACAGGAAGGTATGGAGGGCCCAGAGATGATCCTGCAATAGATGCGATAACAATTCCCAAAAAATTTGAATTATTAGACACATCGAAAGACCACCACAGAAAGAATCTTTAGCTCCTCTGTTGGAATACAAAGATATTACACACATAAACACAAATACTCTTATACAGACACCTACACAGGCGTTTAAACAAGACACTTACACAGGTCATACTCATTACTGTATAGAGAGGAGGGTTCAAAATCTTTAAGGGATCATGGGTCACTACCTACAGCCAGTCTGAGAGTAACTAGCCAACTTTGTTAATTATACCATATCACTCACTTATATTTTAAATATATTTCGTTCTGTAGTTCTGTTTAATAATATTATTTTAATATAAACATTGTGTCTTCCACAGATTATTTATCTTAACTTTAAGATTAAATTCTAACATCCTCTAATCTATTTTGATGGCGTCATTGACGCTACAAATGATGATGAAAACTCTAAAAAATGTCATCAATAAAGAGGATTTCAAGTAGAAGGTAAATAATGACCAGGTTAAGATAATACCAGTCAACTCTGATCCATGCCGAAAAATAACAAAACTTCTAAAAATGCAGAATGCAAACTTTTACACGTTTCAACGAAAACAGGAGAGGTCCTTTCGTGCAGCTTTACTCAATTTACAATATTCAGCAAACGTGAAAGAACTAAAGGAAGAATTACTGGTAGTATAGATTCGAAGCAACCAACATTAGCAATATAGAAAAGAGAATTACACAAAATACTTTGTCCTTGTTTTTTATAGATCTGAAGCAAGAGCCAAATAACGAAACTGATTATGACATTGACCGACTTATGAACTCCATGGTTAATATCGAATCACCGCATAAAAATAATTCAGTGGTGTTAAAGATATAGGTATATTCAGAGATACTGTAATCATCAATTTCTCTGTGTAAAATGTACAACCATACACTCAAAAATTGAATACACAAAACCAGGAGATACTCCTGCAAAACGCATTCGTTGCGGAAGTGACAATTTGGTAAATTGCAAAGGCTGCCCAGCACACAAATAATTTCACAGAAAAATGTTCCTTAAAATCGGAATCAAATACAACTTAAATCTCAGGTTTTGTCTCCTCTTTTGCTCCCTACTCACAGCTAGCTCTAGGAAATATAAACAGTACACTTTTACATGATGGTACTAACGATATCCATACAACTAATGTGCAAACTACAGGAAACTTCAACAGACTAGAGATTACGCTAACGGATTGGCTCAGCATAAAACTCTAACCGACTAGTTTTAGTTTACGGAATTTCGATAATGTTGAACTTTTAACATATCACATTAACATGAACACTTAACGTTTCAATAATGGCATTAGTATCTTTAAAATCGAACGAAGATATAGTTGTTGCAATGTTGAGATCCGTTTTTCTATTCCTAAACTAGAGTATGTAATCTGACATGAGTTATGGAGAAAAAAGTCGAAGAAAACAAAATAGTAGATACCCTGAAAACAAGTAAAAACAGAACAGGACAATCAGAAAACTCAAAAGATTTCTCCAAAATTTAAAAAATAATTGTTTCCAAAGATGCTCGGAGAATCTGTCTTCTACATCTGATGCAAATTACTCTCTTTGGAGAGTTGCCAAGAGACTCACTCGATCTCAACAGATACTCCATCCTGTTCGTTCTCCACATGGTGGTTGGGCAATGAGTCCCACAGACGAGAACAACCTATTCGCTTTATACCTAGCTACTGTATCCAAACCATTTCTTCTGAAACCAAAATATTTACGTATTTCCAATCGCCATGTCAAACCTCTTCTATTAAACTATTTTTCCTCAAAGAAATCAAAGCAACGATTGACAAAAATCTAAATCGGAAAAGGGTTTCAGGACGCGATTTGATAAGTGATGAAGTGATCAAAGAGCTACCAAAGAGAGGGTTACTCGTTACATACATATTTAATGCTATTCTTCGTCTTGGATATTATCCGTTCTTACGCGAACTGTCAATTATCACACGTATCCACAGACCAGGGAAATCTGTACTTCAGGGAAATAGAATCATACTAATCAATTAACCTATTGCCAATTCTATCTAACCTTCTCGTAGAAATGTTAAACAAACGCTTACATACTCTACTGGAAAAAGCAATGATGACTCATCATCAGTTCGGATTTTGAAAATGACATTCAACAACAGAATAAGTACATCGAATTACACCTAATATTTAGTCGGAAATTGGAGAAGAAAGAATATCGTGCGGCAGTATTTCTGAACATTAAACAATTGTTCGACAAGGTATAACATGCTGGATTATTATACAAGCTCAAAAAGATGTTGCCTCGTTGCCTTACTATTTAATTATGCATTCCTACTTAAACAATAGACAATTTAAGACTTCCCTATTGACACTAGTGTATCACAGGAAAGTGTCCTTGGACCACTCTTATACTTCTAAACTATATATCTATAGGGCAGACTTACCCACTACAACCAATACTATCACAGCCACATTTATTGGTGACAAATAAAGATATATGATAATGAAGACGATGAAAAAAAATGATAATAAAGTTCATGAAAATTCCTAAGTACCTTCTACAGCTCTTCAGAAAACATCTAAACAATATCGAGGAGTGGTTCCATAAATGGCGCATCAAATGGAAGCAAATTTACGGATATTACTTTCACCTTATGTAAACGCGCGTGTCTACCGGTAACATTGAATAACACAGAAATCCCTGCTAAACACGCGATAAAGTACCTGGGAATGCCACTACACAGAAGATTAACTTGGAAATAGCACATCAAGACCAGAAGCACCTTCTTGAAAGGAAGAGTGAGACAGTTCTATGGCCCCTGCGTAAGCGTTCAAAGTGATCCCTAGAAAGCATCTCATCTTATATAAAGTCACTCTAAGATGTGTATGGATCTATGGGACTCAATTGTAGAACACAGTCAGCAATTTTAACATTGAGTTCGTCTAGCGATCTCAGCCAAAAGCATTAAGGTTTATCAGTAATGCCCCTTGATACGTAATCAATGAAACTATATTACAGAGACTTAAAAATACCTACAGTTAAAGAAGAAATATCGAAATTCAATAACGTTCATTGGTCAACGCACGCTTGATCAATTATACCAATTTTCTAGTCCTAGTTTCTTAATAGAGCAAGACTAGAAAGACGCTATACATTGTATTTGCACAACAAATTAAACTAACAAAAGATTCTATATCTACTAAAGATACTAAGATATATATTAAAATGAAGTAGCTTCATTTTGAGGTTACACCTCATGCTATAGTAACACGATATCATAATTACTAAAAATTATCTGTGAGAATTGACTGTAATATGTTTCCTGTTTAGAAAGGAAATTCGTTGTTAACTGTTGGAAAAACCAACAACTTCTAAAGTTATTGAACTGACCTCAAAGTTCATATATCGAAGCGTATGATCTAAGTTAATGAATCTTCACATCTTTGACCACCTATATCTCAGAAACTAATTGTCAGCTTAACCTGAAAATTAGTGGTGATTGATGTCTCATCATAAGGTATTATTTGGCACAAAATTCAGTTTCAAAATCGTGGAACTAAAAACAGGCGACTTGTCACTCTTTAGAAATAAAGATAGAAAATGCAAATATTTAAATTAACGTTGAATTTGGAAATAGTACTGAAAAGAATGGGAATTTTAATATGCAAAGAAAAATGGAAAAAGAATATGTTTAAATCTTTGCTAAATTTAAAAACAAATTTTGATAAAGAAAACATCTAATACCTTTAAATTAAGAAAAGATTGCATTAATCTAAAGTTTAAAGATAGGATAGTACGGATAAACAGAAAATGGTGAAGAAGGGATGTGGTTCGAGGAATTGGAAGTTAGAGTTGCTTCTTTATAGTGTTGGTTCCTTAATTTATGGCGGATGTTTGCTGGTGTTACGGAAGTAAGAAAGTGGTTTGGTTGAGAAATTAACGGGATGATTCAGATCAGGAAGTTTAGAAAGGACGGACTTAGAAAGTTAGAAGAGATCACGACGTTGGAAACGCAAATAAATCACATGTTAGATGAAATTAAGATATATTTTATGAAAAAATAAAAAAACAAAGATAACAAATTGTAAATTTATCGAATTGATAAGTAAGGGTTCAAAGGGTTAAAAGAATTTCAAAAAATAGAAAATTAAATGTTTAGATAAATGAAGAAATAGAATTTCATAATTATGTAAATAATAAATGGAATATTAGGAAAATATTCAGAATTATCAAAATCAACTTACATTAAACGCTGTGAGTTTATAATGAAATCCCAGAGTGAATCCTAAAAATAAAAATATGAAACATTAAAAATTTAGAAAATTATATGATTAAAATATTGAAAAATAGGAAACTGAGAAAATTATGTAAAGTTAAATATATTTTTCACTAATAGTTTGCAGTTGCATGAATTATTATATGTATAGGTTATTCAGTTAAAATCACAAGTCGAGTTTTAAAGTTTTTAAAAAGATTGTTCTGTTTCACAAATTTGGGCAATTACGATATTTTATTAATTTTAGTTAAATTATGTAAAAGAGAAATTAAGATTAAAGTATGATCTGGCAAAGTGCTTAATCGGAAATAAGAGAATTTAGGTCATCAAAAACGTAAAAATGGAACATACAATTAGAGAGAAAGAAATTTAAAATTCCACAGGAAATTAAGATTAAACTAGCTGAAACTGAAGCATTAAGATAATACAAGATTTGGAAGTTGCTTAAAAACAAATTAAAAAATTGAGAACACATCAAATTCATAAGAGAGGTCTTTAGTTTTACACCAAAGACGTATTCGACCTCAAATAATATCGACTCCCTTCTAGAAATAACCGTACGATGGAAAACAAAGATTCAGGTACTGATTAGCCAAATATAGACGAAAAAAATATTGACATAGAACATGATTTTCATCCGATAAGTGATGCAACGATCAGCACCTTGAACCGTGACAATGAACCAGTCATATGGTCTCTTGGCAGTGACACAGTACGCTTGTTAAGTTACGCTTAATTAATGCCGCACGTCGCGCTGTTATTTATCTATCCATAGATCAGTGATTCCGCATGTGTTGTCGAGGCCAAGCAAATAGCATTCAGCGCACGGAAAAATTATAACCGTGTCATGTTTCTGTGTAAACAAATATAGTTAAGGTGAAGATAAATTACATTTATCAAGAAGTGTAGTTTTCTAAGTCTTAGAACAATTAAGGATTTATTTTAAAAAATTTGATTAGTAATAACAATTACGAAACAAGCGAGAATTAAGAAATTGAAGACAAATATTTACTTATAAATTCCTAACGTTACGTTTTTTTAATTATTATTTTGATTTGTATTTTTTCGTACTAATTTGTAGATTTATTTTTTGAACAAATCAGAAAGTAGCAAAATGAAAACAAATATAAGAATAAATATAGTTTCTAAAAACGGAATAGTTACATAATATTATTTGTTATTAATCTATTGGCATATTTGATTATCGATTATTGAAAGTAATTGAATTGAGTTTGCGTGAGTCAGCGCGTTGCTGCAATAGCGAGGATGTGATGATTGAAAAGCAAAAACAGAATGATTTGAGATTTCGAAGATAAATTACCAATGGAAATAATAGTATATATATGTACATATACATATATGTTTATGTACTATTGTTGTATTATGTTATGTGTATTGTAACAGTTTATGTCTTAATTCCAAGAAGATGTTTTCTTATTTTCGCAAATATTCCTACGCAAATGAATTTGTGATTTCACTTAATAAAATACTACTATGGAATATAAATGTATACTTCTAAACGTAAGTATAATATGTTATTTAAAACGTTTATATAATTACAAGATCATGCATAAATAATTTCGATTCTAAAAAATTGTGCACGATCAAGGATTTGTCCGAAAAATTTGACTTAAAAGTGCAGATATGTCTTATAAATTTATAGCATCAGATACATGGAACGCATAATAAACATAACTACATAAAAATTACAAAAACATTTTCCTATTTTTATATTTCTTTTCACTTTTTTTGACCTCAATCATTTAATACATAATAGTAAATTATAAACTTCCTTTGATTTCCGACATAATTTTATAAAGTTTAATTGTTTCTCAGAGAATGAAGACATATTTCCAGAATATTGTATATCCAACCGCATATATCGTTTTTTATTGTATATTCAACTGCATATATCTTTTATATCTAAGAACATTCTCGTTTAGATTTTATGGTTGATGATATGAAATTTATCTTTCATCCTTAAAATTCCCAAATGGCGACAATAAAACAGCCAATGTTTAATAATGATTAATTTAATATCTATATTATTTTAATTTTCCCCAATCTTTTTCATTTTTCTACTTTTCAGTAATAATTAACATAAGATCGAAACTAAAAAGCGTCATTTAATTAGTAAGAAAGCCAAAGATTTTCGGATATTATTTTAGTTATAACAAATGAAATATTTAATTTCTCCTTTTTCGTCTTATTCTGTATTTTATGTCGCATCAAGTACGAGCTCATTGTCGGTGATAGTGGTTTTAAATGGGTTACATTTTGGAGTGTATATGCTTGTTTCTTTAATGTAGTTTATTGTATTCCTTATGTGATCCTGTGATGTTATAATTGTGCGCATTAATCATCAATTTTCACCTGTTTGTGAATAATTTTATATATCGCTTGCAACTAAGAATTTTTTCTTTCATATATGATATTTATTTTTGAACTTGGTTAATTTGAAATTTGTTAAACATCAGATATTTCATAAGTTACATAACTAGACTTTGGATGTTTACTTAAATTTATATCTTTGCGAATATAATAAACTAAAGAATTAATTCTAGACTAATAGTAATAATTCTAAAATAATAATTGTCTACTAGTATTATAAATAATCATGTGTTATATTATAATAACACAATCGTATTATATTATAATACCATAAGCAAATACGTTAGATGTTCTATATATTTTTGCATACTATGTGCATTCTACGCATTTCTCTTCATTTTCTTCATTCTACGCAGTTTACTTCAAATTTCCCACAAATGCATAAAAATGCGCACTTTAGTTATAATCAAGTATTTAATACTTTAACATTTTCACATCTTTCACCTGTAACATTTCGGAATTTCAATTCGGAAGAAAACCTTCGACAAAAAATCGTTGTACTGATAGGAATCTTTCAATTTGTGCGGTTTCGTGACGCAAGGCTCCATAGAAACAGGCCAGAACTTCGGTAGCCAGCAATTAAATCTTCCTGAGACCGAAATTAACGATCGCGAGGCAGAAAGTGGCGCTGGTTCGCCCATTGGTAGATGGGAAAAAGTCACCATTACGGTTTCGTGTTAAATGAGCTGGGAATAAACGGTTAATTAGACTTCGATTAATTCTTCGCCCGCTGGTTTACAAAGTTCTGCCGGGTAGGTTACTTAATCACGTCACGTTACGTGAATAAAGCGCGTTTTACGTGGAATTATGATGAGAATCTGACTTTGTTGAAACAATGATGAGCAAGGAAAAATTCCAGCACGTGGGATGATGAATAATTGTTGTATCTTTAGTGGAAAATCCGACGGAGTGGTGTGAAGTAAAGAAGAAAAATATGTACATATGTATGAGTAATAGTAAGTGAAAAGCAGACTAAAAAATTGTGATAAAATGTCACTAGTAGGAAAGAAGAATGTGTACATGGAACATACATTGGTAAATACATTGTGAGGTTTTTGTAATAATTTCTAAACATTTCATTGTAAAAATATATCTTTCGTTACTCTACTAAAGTATGACATAATTTAAGATGTAATAACAATCAAGATTATACCAATTCGATGTCACATTAGTATTTAAATTTATCTTTGTCAATGTTTAACTTGTTCATTTTTTACATTTTTACGTATTTTAACGTGTAATTAGTTTTTGCACTGATTAGTTTAATATAATCAGAAAAAATTAATTATTATTAACTGTATATACATGTATGTATAATATTTTATGTATTTATATCTTAATTATTAAAAGTTAATAGACATTGAAAAATAATGGACGTTAAACGATAAAAAATGAGCCATATTTTATAATAATTAAAATAATGTTTCCAAACAAAACTGCATGTTCTTTTATATACCGTGTTTTCTTTCATCCTTCATAAAATATTTTTGCCCAAAATGTAACTGCAAAATTATTTCATTTCAAAATATTTTAATTCAGTTTTGTAATATAATTTATATGTTATGTTATCTCATGAAATTTGTATTTGTCTTTCGGCATTATAAAACTATTTCATTTGATGTAAGTGGATCATTCTCTATGTTAAAGAAATATTTAACTAAACAGCAAGTATCTAAACATACATATATTGTCAATGTTTGGAATTACTATATGTATCATAAAATTCAAGAATTTAAAGAAGCTTAGAATTCTGTTACCTTGGAGAATTCTTTTGTAAAAAGGATAGTTTCAAAATTCTGAAAACATTGGTAGGAGATTCGGCATAGCCAAAATTGCGAAAATCATTCCAAATTTTTAATCGGCAGTACGTTTCCCAATTAAAATAGATGGGTATTAAATGAAGAGTAAAAGTATTCTCTCTCTCTCTCTCTCTCTCTCTCTCTCTCTCTCTCTCTTTCCCTCTGGTAAGCTAACGTTTATTAAAGCACACAAGCCAATTGGACTCGAGAGTTGAGTAGAAATGAAAATTCGTGGAAGAGCTGGGTGTTGTCTATTTTCTCGGCCGATGCAATCGACAATTTCGTAATTGAAGGCTACCACGACACTCACTTTTAGAATGTCCCAGAGTTTCCGCAAATAATGCAGCTTGCTGCAACGTGTGATTGCGACATTGACCTTCGATCAGCCGTATCCACAGACAAGGCTGAGGAAGCTTTCAAATGATATGCCAATTCTTAAACTGCTAGCAAATTCTGCCTCTCGTGCCTTCGCGTGCAAAGTAGCTGTTCAGCCTAGCTTGCGAACGTAAATTTTGCTATTTGGAAAATTTAGAATTGAAATTCGTTTCTATCGTAATAGCTTATATAGAAATCGCAATGTGAAAATCTTAAAATTTCAAGAGTTGAAAAATTCTAAGCTTGAAAGATTAAAAGTGCGGAGATTTAAGCGTTGAAAAATTCAGAGATCGGAAATTTCGAGAGTTAAGGTATTTACAGTTTGAAAAGCTAGGATTTGGAAATTTCGAAAGCGAAAGTTCGCAGAAAAAAAAATACAGAAATAGCAAAGCTGCGATCTTTAGAATGTTTTACGACCAAAATGAGGAGAACGATGTAATTCACATAAATTTCAAATATCGACGTTTCCAACACTCAAAATTAGAGATTCTAAAATAGAGAAGCAAATAAATGTTGAAACTGTTTACGAAACTGTTAGATACACTGTTTCACTTGCGAATCTTCCGACTACAATCAACGACAAACTTGCGACGATCGAGTTGAAATCTATCAATTTTTAGCGCGACTCTACTCGAATGCAGCTGTTTGGGAACGACTGTCGTCAGTCGAAACGTTTCGCTGATTGGAAAACTTATGAACTCGGAACAGTAAAACTTTTTCAACTACTGCTCGCTCGATGCTCGTCATTAGACGATGTCTGTGATAAACAATCGTAAAAGTTCCTTCTCGTCGTGCCATGCATTTCTAACAATCAGTAAACTCGACAAACATTCATGTTTCCGCGTTGAACGAAATTGTTACGTGTTGGTGTGGTTCAAGGTCTATCTTCTTTCCTGTTTCAAAGAATTCCTCGAAAATTTATCATTGATGGTACAAGAAATAAGAAATTTATAACACAGAAGTTTATTTCTTAGATTATTGTTCATCATTGTTTGAGCAGTAGATGATTGTTTACGTTTGTAGCTAGTTCGATATATTTGTTTTAGTTTTAATAGCATTTTTCATTTCATTTCTATTCTTAGTAGGTATTTTTTGCTAACTTTGCTAACAATTTATTAACTTCGAATGAAATGGATTGATCTGCTACATGGTTTTAACATTTAATTCGAAAATATTGAATATTTTCTTTACACAAGAAATTGTTTATTATATATTTATACAAATCGTTTAATATCTTCTTCATAAAAATTATAAAGAGAATGAAATAATGTCCCTTGATAATATAAAGATTTAGGAAGGTGGTAAAGGAGTAATTTTACATATAAGTAATTAGAATAAGAAGCAAAAGCTTCGATTCATTTGGAATTTTAAATGCTCTAAAATTATAAGTTGGTTTATAAAATAATATTTTATGACAAAAATAATATAGAATAAGATTTTATGATAATGTCCAATCGAACGATATTTCAACAATAAAGAATGAAACATTTCGCACTATTCCAATTAAAAAAGTGTCAAATCATTACTTTTTATTTAAGCTTTCGCTCGCTAATTTGTACAAAAGTATAAAATAAAATTTCATAACAATGATGGTAATGTCCAACGTATTTGTACGCCGAATAACGTTCCAGCAATAAAGAACAGAAAAATTCATCATAATTGATCACAAAATATTAAGAAGAATACAAATTAATAAAATTTCACTATGTATATATTTCGATATATTAAACCATTCCTTATTTGAATTCCTTATTTGAATTCTCCGCCTACAATTTTCCATAAGAAAATATGTAATAAAATTTTATAATAATGGTAGTAATATTCAGTACACATTGAACGAAATTTCGTTAATAAATAATAATAAACAATAAATGATAATAATAAAGAGAAAAAAATGTTATAAAAGTCCAATTAAGAGGTTACTATTAAGAAACTGTGTATCAGAAATACTAGATACTATATAATTGATAAAATATTGCTATATATCTTCCAAAATATCGAATTACTGTATTTTTCTTAAAGTAGACCCTTCTCCGAGATATACCTTATAGATATACCTGTCACAGATTTTCCCATTGCTCCTTTCGTTTAACCCATTACCGTTTCAGTTACACTGGTTGGAAATATGTTTAGTTTCTCAAGATTTCAATTACCAATCACTGCGAGCTGTAGAAAGGACGTCATATTTTTCAATTAAACCTCCGTTGACGTTTCGCGACTAATCCTCTTCAATCAAAGTTAGTCAACGTTAGAAAAATAATTTTCTCTTAGGAAATACATCTGATACGTTTATAATCAATCATTTCTGGGACTTTTATTGCGTTTAGGTAGTTAATAAAAGAATATTTTGATATTGTGAAATTAATTCTATCTTTAATATTAAGAAGCTATATATGAACAAATGAATTGTAAAGAGAGGAGAACTTTAATATCTTTCATGATTAATTATCGCACCTATAAATTAGTTATACAATTAGAAAGTAGTAATGTAAAGATATCAAAAAAATATAAAAAAAAAATACTTATATGAAACTTTAATCGACTGTATATTCTAACGTAGCAGATATCAAATAAAATCACAAATAATTCCCGGCACCGCTAACTCGATTTTAATTTTATCATTCCACGATCATAGAAACACAAGCTTATGTTTCTTTCGATGACGTCTTTCCATATTTTCGCGTGCGACTCGTTAATCAACGCGAGCCGGTAACGAACTTCATTACGTTGGATTAATTCGCTTCGTTCCAAAGCAACAGGATTGTGCAAGTTTGTTGACTTTTCAGCAGAAGCGAGTAGGCGAAAGAGGTAATTTTCCTGAGTGGCCGCGTCGCTATTGGATTTACTTCGACCAACTTCAAAAGAAGAAAAGGAATGCATACACGCTTTTCGCGAAAAGAAACTGATATTTTATTTATTCAGCTAGGACGTTTGATTGCATCAAAGACGGAAGTTTCGCGAAGTTTAATGCAACGCCGCGAATTCGATTCTCCCTCGAGTTGCATTCGCACAGCACAGCAACTTCTTCTTCGAGACGTTGATTAAAATTATTTTGCTTTCTCCCCGCCTTCTTCTTCGCCTTGCAGAAAATGTGTTCGATGATGCTGGCGTTTTTCCTTGGTTTCTGAATATTTTTGGCACGTTTTACCGATACTTTTAAAAAGGAATTTTTCTTTCTTTTTATCATTTTATGAATACTTCGCAAAATTAATAATTTTTGTTATATTATTTTTGACAGCAAAGAGTTCCTGTTTTTTTATTAATATTTTTGAAATGCCAGAGTTCTTCTATTCTATATATTTTTAATAATGTTAACAATTTTTTTGGTTTGTTCATATTTCTAGCAAGGAAGGAGCAGGAATTAGTTTTTCCCTTTTTCTCGCGAGGTAAATATAAATGACGATAGCTGAAATTCTTTCTTTCTCGTGAATATTTTAGCTTGAGAATTTCTTCTTCTCTTTCGTTCTGAGCATAAATGATGATGGCAAAAGTTCTTCCCTTTTTATGAGTAGATATTTTTAATGATGTTGGGAATTCTCCTTAAATATTTCTGATAATACTGTTATATATATAATATTTCTTTTTGCATATATATTAAAATGGCTGAAACTTTTCTTTTCCTAAAAGTACCTACTTAAAACGAGTCTGTGAATTTTTCGTTACGGATACTCCTGATAATGTTACGTCTTACGTGCATTTTTTAATGATGTTGAGACCTTCTCTTCTTGTTTTATAGTTAAATATAATTAGAGATGACGAAAATTTATTTCAACGAATTTAAAAACACCTGCAACATCAATTTTCGTACACTAAATCATACTCTTTTGTCTTGTATTTTACATATGTACGTTGCTTTCTTGGCACTTGTTCTCAGACGTTGATTTATTTATTCTGTTTCTACAAAGCAAACTCTTATATAGTTTGTTGAGTTCAAAGCATGAGTGTTTATCCTCCATTCTTAATACAGCTTTAAAGCTCCTGCATGAATATATTTCAGACAATTATCTGCTGAATTTTCTGTGCAAACAATCTTGTAAACGTAAATTTCACAGATTTATAAAGCAATACTACATATATGTACATAATTTATACACACGTGTACCATTATTGTATCAATTTAGATAAAAGAGCGCTTTTATGTCTTTTATAACTATTAGTTTCCTTATGTATATCAGAAATCCGTACTACGCTCTAAAAGAAATTATATGAATAATAAATATATAGTAAAGAGATGTATTTATTTCCAGTGCGTTATATCAAATTTAATCATCTTTGACTGATGAGTATTGTTCGCAATTTTTCATCATGTCATTCAATTCATTGTGATTTTTTCAACGGCATGTATTTTTATTAACTCTGTTGCACTTTCGCCACTTTTGAGTTTTTCATTTATGTTATCTTTTTCTTTCTTTTCTTTTCCTTTGATAGTTAAAACGCTATTAATTTCGTACTAAATTCTGATAATCAGAATTTACTCAGTGGAATAAGGAATACATTATATGTGAACAGTAATAAAATATGTACATATTTGGAATTGAAAAAGGTACTTTTTATTGGGAAATATTATATTCGCATAACAGAACTTTAATGTAACTCAACTGTAATTTGAGATTCATAATTTACCTCAAATACTATCAAGTTCTATCAGCAACAGAAAGTATCCTAAGATTCCTAAACGTAAAATACATAGCAGATACTGAATAACTGAATAGAAAGAATACAAATTCAGATTAAATATTTTAATTACCCCTCTTAAAGAACTATCTAAACATAGTACCATACAAACTGATTAGCTTCAAGACAATCTTTTTAATACAATACGTAATACCACGACTCAAACATTAATTAATCAAGACAAAATTAATTCTAGTACAACACCTCATCGTGTTTCACTTGCGTGGTGAAACAACGATTGTGAAGGAACAATAATATATAATACATATATCGTATAATAAATAATAACCCAAATATTGAAAAGTCGTATCCTGGAAAATCTATAAATTCTTCTATAACTGTAGAAAACCGTTTTCAAGTAGAGGATTAAAAATAAAATCAAATCCTCGTAACATTTTCAATGCTCATTATCGTCACTAATAGCGTAGCGTAGTTGACGCGAGTTAAAACCTACTAAAAAGGAAAGAGAAAACAACGAATAAATAAAAAATCCTGGCTAGATATTCGGTTTGAATGCAGTCAGCAATTAAACGACTAAAATCACAGGCACGTTCGCCGTCGAATTCGAAATTGGAAATTTCGGACTCGGCCGCGAGTTCGGCAGCTGCAATGCAGTTTCCTCTGTAGGGCCGCGATCGATCTAATGCGCGCGATGCATAAGGCCGTACAGAGCTCGTTCCGGTGCATCGATAGCTCTCGCTACCGAACCAATGATTTTCAACTGTGCCGGGACTTTTTCACGGGCCGAAAAATCGACTAGCTCGAACCCGTCGTCGTTATAAAGATACACGTATGTCTGGTCCCTCTGTTCACTAGATCCGATCAGACATTTTCAACGAGCAACGCCACTTATTATCACGCGATCGCGCGTGATCGTTTTCACAGCCGATGTAAGTTTTTCGTGACCGTTCAAATGGAGTACTTGTGAATGATGGGATTTTTTTGGTATATTATAGAGTCATTACATATATTTAATTATATTAATCATAAATTACATATATGTATATTATATATATAACTAACAATATATAATTAGTTATGGTTTGGTCCGTTTCGTATAACTAAGTTTGAAGATTAGTCGAACATACACCTCTGTTCAAAGGTATTACAACATTTACTGGTCTCATACAGAATGTAATGATAATCTACATTATCAAAGGAACGATTATTCGATCAGAATTATTTAGTGTTTGTAGGATAAAGATTCGCAATGTTCGATGATAGCTTGAAAGAGTCATTTGCAAGATTTATAGAGAAATAATAAAGATTGTATATTTGTATATTACATATTGGTTCCGAAAAAAAAATTGTATCGTAAAATCGTGTGGTACCATGGAATGCCAATTATAACGGGAAACGTAATGATATAAATAAGAATATTAATTAAAACAGTGATTGCGAAAAATATATAAATAATGTTCCTGCCAGGTTCGAACATAATTCAAGCCTAACTTGAATATCGCACGAATAATGTTTGTTTTTACTGATTTTGGATTAGGTGTCCATTTTAAATAACCTTGAAAACAATAAAGAACCGAATCAAACTCCGTAAACCGAATATAGCAGGAATGAAATTTGAAAAGGAGTATGATAAAGAAGTTAATATTATTATTTATGAGATTCCTATTGGGTTGAGTAATAAATTCGTTCATCTTTCACAAGCGTATGGATTTTTAAAAATGCTATAAAAATTATTTGCATGATGTAAAAATACACTTGTCTGAATTTTTCGATGGAAGATATGTATTTATAGAGAAAAGAGGTAAGTTACTCCTTGATTAGATACATCATATTTATTTAAAAACATGTGAACGAACCAACATATGTGTTACGTCGCGTAAGATGGTCAGCGCGACGTCCCTTATGGTCTGACCGCCCAGGCCCACGTACCTCCACACCGACCCCCAATAAACCTAAGGAACCACCATAAACCGAATCTTTTTCCTCTCAATTCATATAAGTAATTTAGGTTTATGGCTGGTCCTTAAAACAGTCTTTAGGTTTATTCCACGCTCGTACAAATTACGGGAAAAGCAGGTAGCTGCCTAACGGCAAGGCAGATGTGTCCAAAAACAAAGACACCCATGAGCCACGTTGGCAGGAAAACTTTCTCCTCATATTTTCCTCATTAACGTTGGCGATAACCAATGAACATCGCGGATCGTTACCCTCACCTGTCTACCGAGAAGTGTGAAGAACGAATCCGCATTCCTAGTTCGAAAGGACACACCCACACCGAGCTCTCCTCCGTAGGAACACGAGACGTGTCCTCACTTCCTGAAGTCACTGTCTATCCGTCAACAAGTCAATTGTCCGTCAGTCATCGGTATATTCTACAACTCCTCTTCACCGCTGGAAGAGTCATCACGTCTGTATCGGGTCTCTGCCCTTAAAACTAATCGTGTATCAAAGTGTACTCACGCACCAGCGTAACTATCTTCTACACAAGGCTGCTGGAATAAAACTTAAGTTACATTCGTCAATTCAGTGTGAATCTATTTGAACTACCCCTATTATCCCACAAGAAATACGGGGATCGATCTGTTCGTGGCGTCGATTAATAAGACAATCGTAACGGGAATTTGCGACTCCCGTTGACGTGCAACCTCGCGATCGCGTCTCTCCGCGAATGGTCGAATAAACAATATGAATCAACCTAATATTATGATAAAATATGTATCATAGAATATGTTGATTCTCCATAATCCATTGTTCCAAATGGAAATAATCATAAAACTTACAAAAAGTCCCTAACGATACTTCAAATTTATCTCATTCTCTGTGAGTATCCTAATCTTCGTGGAAAAGTATGTGGGCGCCTGCTTATATTTATCAAATGTACTTTAATTACAAAATTGCAAATAGCGAAACTCAATACGAATTCAACCTTTATTAAAGTTTTTGCAGAATATTATGATACAGATGTCAATCTTTTTACTATATACTAATTTTTTAAATTAAATCTTATCATCTGTAAGTGTTAAACGACGTGTTATTTATAGATATCATAATTCTTGGTTGTTTGTCGAATTCTAAATAAAGTTGCAAGGGTTTTTCCAAACTGATGAAGAGAATATCGTGAATAATTCTGACAGTAATATTAAAAACCGGTCAACGTTTCAAGGACTTGTATATGCACTTACACTGCATTACTGATAAGGTTTTAAACAAACGATTTCAATATAATAGACAGTGGTTATAAAAGGTATTTGTATATCATTGTGTCTATTATTATATTTATCTACTAACTAAGTAGAACCGACTATAATAAATTATAACCGACTATATCAAATTTCCTCAATAAACGATTCTATGACCAAACAATCCATAATCCGAATATTCAAAGTATCCAATATCCAAAGCAATGTTTGGTCTTTGCAATGTACGACAATTCTGCGATTCGGTAAATGACATACAACCATAGCGGTAATCTCTTGTCAGTTACGATATCGTAGTGGAATCGCACGCCCGTGTGCATTGCATAATTAAAAAGAAGGACCTGCCGAATCGTACAGCGACACCGCTGCGAGATCGCGTCGCTGTTGTGCATTAGACCATATACATACTTATCTACTTAACTTTCTACATTTATCTTAGCAACGACAATAAATGAGATTTCATTTGTTTTCCAGAAAATCATTTCCGTGGTCACTTTACATTGTCTTCACATCACAGTCGTACACGATAGGTCTCTTGATGGAGATCAGGCTTATAATTTCATAAGTCAGAAGTCATAAGATGTGATTTATAAATCTACTGCTAACCATATAATATATATATATATATATATATATGTCGGGTTGGCACTAAGATTAGAGTTAGGGGCGTGTAATGAATATTCTCTGGACTTAGCCATCGTCGTTATACAATTGAAGTTATATGAATTGGCGCAAGTGTGAGCATTACGGAATCGACAAGTACCACGGTAACTAAACACTAATGACAATACTCTTCCCAAAGTCTGAGTCTGACTCCTAGTTAAAATAAAACGTGACAATATGCACCGATTGTAAAGATGTTGTTTTACTCACTGATGAGTCCGCGCGAAACTATGATGGGGTGTGCCTAAGGGCACGAGATCATCGGATTCGTCAAGAAAAGCCTCCGCTCGGAAAGTGAGGGAGATGGATGTTGCTGTTAATTGGTTAATTTCTATGTTGGTGGTTAGAAAAGGATGCTAGCCGCCCTTGAGAGAAAGTTGCTAGCGGGAAGTATCGTACGTGAGAAAAGCAGATTTCTCTTATCTTCCCGTAATAGGTGATAGATTTACGGACTGTTAGGATAAAGACTGTTTGTCTATATATATATATCCACTAATATATAAAATATATTAGTTCGTCATTAATTTATATATTCTGGTAACATTTGTATCTTGTTAATATAAATTGAAGAAAATGTCTACATATGCAGTGGCTTGTGAAAGTATTCATGCACTTGTCTCCTCCTTTTGTGAACATATTATGTGAATTATACGAAACATTTTGAAATTTCATTAGCGCTGTAATGTCACCCAACTATTATGGTTATAATGAGTAAATTTTTTAGCGATTCCAGAAATGTATACAGAAGTTGCAACATATTTATAACTATATATTTTGCAAAAATCACAAAAGTATTTAAACAAGCAATCATCCGCAATATTTATACTTTATATTACTATTCATAGTTTATATTATTCATATTATTATATTAATTTATATTTATATCATATTATTTGTATTATACTTATATTATATTTAATTTATACTTATATTATTATTCATACTTTATATTAACTTTTTTACTAGATATAAGATTGCAGAAAATATCTCGCTACTTGTCTATATAGTCTCAGGTTAAGTTCAAATTTTTTGAATATAATCATAACAATTGCATCTCATTGTAATGATAATGAAATTTTAAAAGATTTTATACAATACGCGCAGTATACACATAAAATTTATACTTTTGCGAGTCACTGTACCTAAAATGTACGTACGTAGCTAGCACTCGTTAGGATCTTAAAACTGTCTGATCATAATCCGCTTTCCATCCTACCCAAGCTACATAGATTTCAAAGAATTATTGAGACCCGAATCTAATTCGTGTTATATTCTCGATTGCTTTCTTGTATGTATTGCGTTATGTTTTACACGGCAAATTAATTAGATTGGAGTTGACCTTTAGTGAAATAAGGTAATTCAAAGAAATCTCTATGCTATTTCAAACTATTATATTGGTTATAAAGGTCAGCAGATTTCCTTGAACTCTCACAGATGAATAACTTCTCAGCCAAACGGTGGCTGAGAGGTAGTCTTTGTGTCTAATTACTAATCACTAATTAATTATTGTTTTTGGATACGAGACGACTGGAGCCAATTTAATTTATGCGTATGGTTTCCATCCCTAGAGACGAAATAATTATGAATGAAATGTGGTGGGGATCCAAAAAATGCAAATAATTAGTTGTATCGAGGTTAATTGGTTGATTTGTGAGAAATCAGCACTATTAATATATTTTGATTTCTGATACTAAAATCATGGGTATGGAAATTTTATTTGTCTATCATTGATATTGATAGAAAGGCGGATTTGAAAGACCGTTCTGCTGATATACAGAACCAATTAAATAAGTTTAGTCCTAGGAAAATCGAGTTTCAAAATTTGTCACATATAACATACTTGAACTTGCACATGCGAGAACAAGTAAAAAACGTGGAATAAAATTTTTCCGTTCAAAGCTTCATTTTTAAAAAGATAAAGTTAGGACATGTTTAGTTAAGAATTGGCTTAGTACAGGTGTATGATACATTTTCAGATTTATTTTTCTGAACACAAAGCATTTTGTCAGTAAATTTTATTCTACATTCTCGTCTTATTTTTATATTTTCTGCTTATTTTTTCATAAGGAATCAGTTCACGTCAGCTTACGCATGTTATTCGGCCAGCCCGTGTATAATATTATTAAAGACCATTATGATATTATTACCGGCCACATAAAACGATATATTTATTCCACAAGCTTCGTTCGAATTAGACAAGTGAGATTGTTTCAATTTTACTTACTTGAAGTACTTATTTTCCATTAGATACTTGCTTAAAATGAGATTATATTACTTGAAATCATTTAACATTAAGTAACATGATTTTAAGAGAGTATCTAATGAAAGATAAGTACTAGAAATCAGATAAACTTCTCAACTTCTCTAAATCATGAATATTAATACAATGTAAAACGTAAAGATGTTTAATTTTTCTGTGTATATTGCCATCTAATAAGCTTTTCTTATTTAGCTTTGATTAATTAATAATTTTATTCAAACGAAGTTTTAGTCGTTTAATTACAATTGCACCGAGACGAACCTCCAATAAATTGATGAACGCCAGACAGAATAGAGAATGTGTTTTTGAGATTGTTACTGTATTGTTACCTACTTAATTGGTTCAATTCTGAGTTGTACGTATGGCACAGCTGTAATTATTGGAAACTTGTTAGAGCTATATAGATACAGGTCTTTCTGATTGCTTGCCGCTCATTTAGAGTTATATGTTTAAGAGATATATACATATCGAATACAGTTCAGTCGTTTTATTATGTCTTTGAAATAATTGGTTTATTGAATGATTAGTTGAATTTTATCTGTTGAAGATATATTGCAAATTTGCTCTTTCCAAAAATAATGAATCAAAGACGAAACATAAATTTTTCGTAAATGTATGAATATATTTGATCAAAGAATAGCTAATTGCTTGTCTATAAAATTACAAAATCATTTTGAATAAATAATACAATTCGGATATAGGTTTTATACATTTATCTTCAGAATATTACCTTTGATATTTTATATTCTTTTGACTTTTATTTTCTCGAAAGTTATATCATGTTAACGGTGTGATTTTGCTACATATAAAATTTTTAGCTACTATGACTAATATATTAAATATTGGATACATCCACAAGAGTTTTAACATTTGAAATGACCTGTGAAGCAATCTCTTGAAGTTTTTTGCATCGTAAATAAAAATGAAATGTAGAAATTTAATAGTTAATATTTTATAAGGAATATCTACAAAAGGGATTCTTGAAATTAATTCAAATTGTAAGCATTAAGTATTACAAGAAACAATAGGCAATTTCAGTTAGCAATTTAAAAATAGTTGAAAAACGCATTTCTTTTAATAAATATTCTATTATAAATTTTTACAAATTACTCAGACAATAAATGGTAAAAAAGTAATATAATCTATATTTTGTAGCAATTAACAACCCATAACTTCTAGTGATCGTTATTTTGTCCATAATACAAGGATACTGATTTCATTTGTTTGTAATTATAAAAACAGAATCACCACGTACGTATTGAAAGCTGATGATTGTAATTCCATGAATTGCATGGTACGACTGACGTTTATGTAAATACATATTTCTACGGATTTTGTATTTACAAGTCAGTGCAAATGATAGGACATAAAACATAAAGTAATAATAGTGTTTTGCAGCATCTGGTAAGCGACAATTTTCCGATTAATTATACTTGCATGACTTCTTTTTCTCGTTGACCGATAATTATTATTATTATTAATGACACAATTTATTACACTGCACGTACCACTGTTTTGCACTTAGTCATCTTGGGAATTGTGATTTTCAACAGAGTTCAAATGTAAAGCGATGAATATCGTTTTCTGGTCGAAAAAAAGATGATGAAACTTAGAAATAGGAAATAATTACAAAAGAAAGTTCACAATTTTGTGCATTTGCTTTTTACAAAATTGTGCAGTTCACAAATGCATAAATCCTTCCAGTTTATTAATAACTGTTAATAACCATTATAAAAGAGACCAAGATCATTTCATTTTTAATACACTTAATTCTGTATATAGTTAAACATTCATCACGTAATTCCTTATCTAAAATTTTGTCACGATACATCGATTATTTCAATATTTACCTCTTTAGCTGACAATTAAATGAAAAATGCTTCAGTTTCCATTAAACGATAGAACCAAAAACGAACAAATAAGTAAGATGTGAAAGAAAATCGAACGACTGTTGCGAATAAAAAAATTGCGAAATGGTGGCAAGCTAACACAGTGAAAAGAATTAGTCCCTGAAGAAATGGCAAAAGTGTGAAGTTACTTCAAAATAGCAAACAAGCATACAACCAACGAGGCACGTTTAGGAGAATTTCCACGAAGAAGGCGTTCCAAAGAGCAAAGGGAACGGCGCGATGTGACGCATACTTTTTCTTTCCATATCGTTGAAACACGTCCGCGGTCGATTTAATGATTGCCGCCAGCGTAATATTCTCTCCAATGATGGTCAGGAAATGGATCCAACGCGGAAACCTTGAGACGCTACAACGACCAGCAACGTCGTCGTCGGTTATGCAAGAAGCTACCGGAAGGATCGTCAGACCGGAAAACCTCGTTCCGAAACCGCGCACTCCATCACCCCGCCGCCGTTTCTTCCGTATCAGTTTTGCGGTGGTCAGCGAAATCGCTAATGACGTTTATTGTCGGTATTGTCTATTTCTTTGTTGCACCTCTCGCATTTGTTGTTTATTTAAATGTCTTTTCTTCATTTTTTGAGTCTTTTCTACTATTTCATTTTATTGTTTACTTTTTATTCAATTCGATCTTTTATTTAGGAAACTGTCGTTGAATCTGCTTTGATCCTGTCCTGATTTTCGAGTTTTTTATGTCTTGTATTCTTTGCCTCTTTCTTGCATCTTTTATATTTTTCTTTTATTCAAATATCTTTCCTTCGTTTTTTCATTTCTTCATGCTATTTTATTTTATCTTATGTTTTATTTAGGGAATGGCTGGATTTATTTTAATTCTGCTCTGGTTTTCTTATATAAATATAATATCTTATATAAGTACCTTCCGTATATCTTAATTTCTTTCTTATGGAGGAGAAAACTATTGGTGTTTTAAAGAAACTTTAATACACAATTGAAATGAAAAATTGCGCATATTAGGAACAGTTCTTTTTTATCTTCCTCAAACTTGACAAATCTTCTAAGAATATAAAAATACGATTCGAATGGAAATACCTGAAGAAACACAGCACGGTTGATTAAAGGAAGAGGAGATCCTTTGTAAGAAGATCAGTCTTTTGTAGAAATATAATCTTAAAATAAAGATAAGATGAGTCTAAGGATTATCGTTAGTACACTTAGAGCAATTAACGCGCTTAGAAAGGAAATATTATAAACCATAAGCGAACAAATCTTTAATTTGGCGTAATTTTTTCCTGCACTGAAATTTAAAATACTAAATTACAATTGAGGGGTTTATACCAGAAACGACATTTTTAATCTTTTCGACTACTTAAATAGAATTAACTCATAATGTAATGAGAATGAAACACTTCTACAAAAACAACCTTTCTCAAGATTCCATAACTTCATGATTTAGTTAAACACAGTCCATCTATAATATAACTATAGACGCATTTAAGAAACAATACTCTCCCTTTTAATTAAAATTATTACTAGATTACTTATAATATTGTACAAATGTACTACATGAGCGTTACACGATATTCGACGTCTCTCGAATTTTACTCTGTACTATAAAACTTGTATATTTAAAATGTAGACTACCATATACGAGAAAATTACGTTTTATTTGAAGTTTTTTGAATCATTTGGTTTATCCATTGAACAGACTTTCATTAAAATTCAACGCGTCGTTGTAGACGTTCCATTGGATTATAATTAATTCGGCCATCCTGCATGAAATCAAACGCCCTTCATGATCCAACATCGGCCTTTATCGTCATTTATTAAACTGAATACACGGCAATTCCTTCCGTTGATTCACGTTCATACAACTGTTCCGACTTTTTTTCTCGTTTAATGCATTCCATTATGGCTACTATGCGAGTTCGTGAAACTAAATCACGGAATTTATTGTTTTTTGCCATTCATTCTCGTCCAATTCCCCCTTTTGATCCGTTCTTTTGAAGGGGAAATTAAATGTTTAGGTCGCTGCGGAAACGAGGTTCCGAAATTATTGGTTGGTTTACGATTACTTCGGAGTTTCTTTAACATTCTTACCTCTCCTTCTCTATTTTATTTCATTTAAAGGTTACTTCGAATTGAAACGGTTATATAGCTTTATTGATTTATGAGGATTTAGGGTCAGTTCTTTATTTTCTAGGAGGAATAATGTCTATGTTTGTTCAGAAAAAGATAGATAGGAAATGTGGATATTTCTCAGAATTATTCTGCAATTGAAAAAACTTCAGGAATTTGATCGTAGAATTGCTGGATTTTTTCAAAGTTTTCTAAATAAGATTGTGTACTTTGTAATAGCTCTTTTATAATACTAAGTGAATTTGATCTTCTTGAATTCTGTTTCTTTATTAGCTTCTGAAAGTTTAACTTAATATGTTTTCTAGTTGTAATACTTTCGAGTGCATAATATTATTAATGGTTCACTCTTCTATTATCCCTACATATAAACCTATTTTGATATTCATATCAGTAGGTTTTTTTTATATCTATTATTTGCTGTAAATAATTCTATAAATCAGCTTCAGAGTTTGTTTTTGACATTCGAAATTTGTTAGATTTAAATCAGATTTATATTCGCACACCATTTTCGACTTAAAGTATTGTTTCAATGCAATTTTTTGATCGGAGGATATATTTTCCTATAATTCTTGTAAATTCAATGGATACAAAAAATATTTGTAATTATCTTTATTTTACAGTAAAGCGTTTTTTATTAGATTCTTAGCGTTCTTTATTAGATTAGATTTGTAAGATATACTTGGATTTAATCAGTACAGAAAGTTATTTATTATAGCCACTATAATTTTTATAAACTTTACTACGTGCTTGAAATCGTTATCTTCTATGACTTTGCATTTTATTTTACATTTTCATCAATTAATAATTTCCTGAATAAGTTGTCTCAGTTATGTTATTTTGTACGAGCACAGCAGATATTGTATTGTATAAATACAGTATATAAATATTATGTAATGTTCTATATGCACTAAATGAAATAAAAAGACTATGCGCGGTATTAAATCTTATAATTCAGGGACTTAGAACGAAACAACAGTGGTCAACCTTCCCAATTTTTGTTTCCAGGCCTGCTAATTTTTTAAACCTTTTATTAATAGCAACTTTATGCTTTAATTAGATATAACTCTTCTGCGATATAATAGATATACTCATAAAAATTATGAAACACGATGAATATTTTGTTTAAAAAAATTGCGTGTATTGAAAAAAACTTAAAGGTACTGGATTACTAATCATTTGCTTTCTTGAAAA